>JBBPOI010000212.1:0-20496 GCA_038091355.1 Phylloboletellus chloephorus | reverse complement strand
TGGGCAGGCTGGTCGTCAGGTTCTGGGGAGGGTCAGAGGGCGGGCGGGGAGGGGGACGGGGAGGGAGGCGCACGGTCACGGGGGCGTTTGTCGCGGGACGAGGATGGGACGGGGGGTGCGCCGCCGGTGCTCTTGCGGGCGGTGGAGGGTTTGCGACGGAGCGGGGCGGGCTCGTCGCGCTTTCGCTTCTGCACGGTCTGCGCCATGGACGCGGTGGAACTGAACCGGAGATTGCCTTTTTCGTGCTTGCCCCCGGACGCGATGGTGTCGCCGGTCGTGACTGGGTACTATCGCTACACCGACATCTCCTTCGAATGGTGCGCCGCCCCAGCCCGCTCGTCTCCCGCCCTCCCCGCTCACGACCCCCCAGGCATCGCGCCCTCCCCGATGAACTCGATCGCGGCCCGCTCAGGGCCATCCTCGCCCACGACGCCCTCGTCCACCCAGACCACCCTCTCCACAAGCACGGCGTCCACGGCGTCCAACTCTACATGGGCACCCTCCAGAACTTCGAAACCCGTCTCCTCTTCTCCTCCGCCCAGGTCGAGTATCTCAGATACTGGCTGCACGCCATGCAGCTCACCAAGCACCCCATCCCCCTCCCCTACTCCGACTGTCTCCTCACGCAGTCCAGCCTCAGGCACGTCTCCCCCGTCCAGTTCAGCGCGAGAGACGACCTCCGCAAGGCGGTCAAGGTCAGTCCTTGCGCGCTCGCGTCCCCCGCCGGCTCATCCTCCCACAGCAAATCGAGAAGAACAACAAGCGGCTCAAGGGCGTCGACCCAACCCTCAACGCACGTCGTGACATCTTCGAGCGCGTTCGCACCTTCTGGGCTCAGAAGCGCGGCGTGTGGTGCGCCTTCGACTTTGAGGCGTGGGACAGGGACCATACCCTCCTCACCGAATTCGGGTGGAGCTCCGTCCGCTGGGAGGACGAGCAACAGATCAACGTCCAAGGTCATCTCATCGTCAAAGAACACAAGTATTACTCCAATACGTTCGTCCCCAATAATAGAGAGGTATCGCCCCCTCCCTCTCATCCCCGTGCATCCCCTGATCCACCAATAGCATTTTGCGTTTGGTACGAGCGAGGAGGTCCCCAAGGCGACGTTCAAGAGCCGTATCCAGACGCTCGTCGCAGACCTCCAAACGGCCGGCCCGCTCTTCCTGATCTTCCACGACAACAACCAGGATATCAAGTACGTGTGAGCCCCATCGCTCACCAACGTGCTCGTCCAACGCGCACCCCACAGGTACCTCAAGTCAAAGGACGTGGACGTGGTGTTACCCAACATGGCATTCATGCTCCCAGATGTTCTCCTGCACGACAGCATCTTCATCATCGACACCTCGGACCTCTTTGCCGCCCTCGAGGGCGAAGCAGGGGCCCACCGCCGATCGCTAGAGCGGATCTGTAGACACCTCCAAATCTGCACGACCTATCTCCACAACGCAGGGAACGATGCCCATGTGCGTTTTGCTTTGTTCTTGGCGGGTTACATCATTGACGCGGCGCACAGTACACGATGCTGGCGCTGCAGTCCATGGCTTCTGGGGATCCCGTTGACATGCAGCGAGAGAAACGCTGGCCGAATCGGACAGGAAATACATCAACACCACAGACCAGTGGGGGTGTCAAAGTTGACTTTGATGCATGGGAAGAGGACGAAGACTTTTTTGATCAAGAAGGTGTATTTGGGCCCATCGTTCCAGAAAGTTACCCCGACGTGGAGGAGTGAGCAAGTTCCTTCACGCAGTGCTAATTCTCATGTGTACTCGTCTGCGAACTTCGGAAGAGATTGTAGTGTTCTTGGCGCTGCTCTTGCGGTACCGCTGTAGACGAAGACCATCCGCCCCGAAAGCCATGCACTTGGATCTAGATATTGACCACAAATGCAAAGTAACTTGACCGAGCACTGTCGCGAACAGAGACGTGTAGACCCGATGATTCAATGAGAAAAGTTAGGAGTGCGAAGACGATGAGGTTCCGTGCTTGATGGATTCTGATAAACATGTAATTGGACCATTTCCTGCAGTCTAAAAGTTCGGAGTCTCCCTTGCTCGGTCAGCGAGTTCACTCACAGAGCTATCGAATCCATCCAGGAACCCAAACATCCAAAGTCATAGAGCCAAACAGACAGCTACTCAACACCAGCAGATCAATAGGTCTCCCACAGGACGTCCGGTAATATCTTCCTCATGACTACTCGGACATGAGTTCGTTGAAAGGCATGGCAGGGCATAGACTTACGCTTCCAATGCCCCAGTGCTTCTTCGCGCTGCCACTCATCCAACGTATTATTCATGTCGGTCAACAGGAATTCCCCATCTGTTTCTTTTGACCTGATGCTTCCCCTGACCTGAGATATCGAAACCTCCCTCTCGTCCAGGCTGGACAATACGTGGCGACGGAGGTAAGAGTGGAGATAGTCTGCATCTACGGGTGGACGGAATGCGAGGGGATAAGCGGATTTAGAACAGAAGAAGACCTATCACAGCTATAAGCACTCGTCTCGAAAGGTTGGAATCATGGCCCACCATGTTGAGAAAATCAGAGTAGTCCTGATCCACCGTGATTGGGTCTAGTAAATCATGGAAAGCCCTACATTGCCCAAATACCCTCAACAGCGTGGTGATTACGGCTCGGGTCGATTGCGAGCCGAGTCTGCCTGCGAAGTTCTGTCCGAGCAGGCTAGTTAAAATGAGAGGCGCCAGGAGTCGCAGATTTTGCCTCACCACTGCGACTACCCCATCTGGGCTCATGATCGACTTCAAATCGTTCCAAAATTCCACGGAGAACAGATGTTGTGGTACTCCTCCTCCAGAGAAGCAATCGTGGACGACGATATCAAATGTCGGAAGACTGTCAGATTGCATAACAGTCCGCCTCTTGTACACCCAATTGCGAGCGTCCTCCAAGAATACACGGTCATCGCCTGGATATTCAAGACCAAAGTACTTTCTTGCAGCGTCGTACACCGCAGGATCGATCTCTACGATGGTAGTGGAGATTCCGTGTTGAACAAACGCACCAGCCGAAATACCAGCACCAAGTCCACTTGCATCAGCAGGAATGAATAAACACCCAGGGAAAGCGAAGAGTAAGATTTAACTACTCACATGATGAGAGCATTGTCCTGTTTACCTTGCAGATTGTTACCCGCGAGTCGCGCCGCTTCCTGCAAAACAAACGCGCTGTAGATGGAATCGCCCAGTGGTGTGCCAGCTTGGTCTGTCCGGGAAAGGATGTCGTTTATGGAAGCAATTCTCGACTCAATCCAAACACCCCCCAAGATCGAATGTGACGCGCGAAGATAGCGAATTGAGTGCAAGGCGGTCGAATTCGCCTCCTCTGGCTTCGGAGGCAGTAGCTCTCCGACTACGACAACTCCAGTGACGGACTCTTTTGAGGAGAGGATACGAAGCGGGTAATCCTGACTTCGATAAGGCAATATGCCAGTACCTGAAAGGGTCGGGGAACGGATAGCCGGAAAGAGAAAGAGGGCTATCGGGATTAACATGGCCCAGAATTTCCTCGTAACGCTAATCGCGGCCCTGCTGAATAGGCGGGAAGAACTAATCTGCGTGTTGATCCTTTCCAACGTCCAAGCGAATGATGCTAAACTACCTAATATAAGGAACTGTCCGCAGGTGGCAGTTCGCCTTTCAGTCAGGAAAAGAAGAAACGATGAGGCACTCACCACATCATCCTTGCGAGTGTCAAGAGAAAGCTGATGAGCGACGAGCAGGATGAGCGGATGCAACTGTAGAGCGTTCGCTGCCAAGGCAATTGTGGCCAGCATAGACTGGATTCCAAGAAGGCATTGTTTCAGATCGTCTGAGATACATCTGAGAGCTCACGTCGATACTCGCGGCCAGCGATACTGCAAGGTAAATCACTGGTGCGAGGACTGTCGCATGGGTGGTGAGAGGCCCAAATATTGGATCTCCATTCCGTGCGGCAAAGACACTGACCCAGTAGGAGGTGTGTGGAGCAACCAGGACAAGGATTGCGAGAGATAGTAGAAGCTGGGGGCGTGGCAGCCTCGGTAAGATGAGGCCCAACGCTGTATTCCCGTGCACAACATAGTTCATGTACTTTACGGTTGCAACGGTCCCGAAAAGAGGGTTGACAGCCTGCTCGTATGCTGCAGTAAAGAGTGATATGCCAACACTGATGGCGAATATCGAGAGAGATGCCTTCGCTCTCGTCCATGTTGCAGTCTTGGCTTCAGCGGTCGGCATATTGCTGGAGCCTGTAATAGTGTCGAGGGAGGCTGAGCCCCGACAGTCGGTGAGCACAAGACAATACGTCGGCCAACGTCAAACTTCACTGCAGCTGGAGAAATTAACAGGACCAGCAGAGAAAAAAACAGACTCTTGTAGAACATAACCAATATACCTCAACTACCTCAACACGATGAAACGTTGAAAGGCTGCGTACAAGGTACGAATCAACAATTCACTTCAGACGCTCGATTACAAAGAGATTTTCTCCGTCAAATTGTCGATATGAGTTCTCAGTCTTTCAGCTTCTCGACCAGCTGCAGCCGCATCTCCGAGCATGGTTATGGCTTCAGTGAGCCCAGGCAATGTTGTCGCACCGTAGCCTAGCCGAACAAACCATCAGTCATGTTTGCCACTGCACACGGTGTAGCACTGGAGCACACCTAACCACTTTCCTGGGGCAACCCCAAGGTGCTTATACCACTCACGGTCTTTGATACCTTCTTTAGAGATGAAGCCTCGTTCGAACGCAATTAGTTTGTTATTGACAGCCTGGACACGTTTAATGGCCCTCAGGAGCCGTCTTCTCGGAAAACTGGGGATGGTTAATTATGAGCTCAAGGTAATAGCTGGCTAGATCGAAGACGAACTCATACGCATTGTAGTCCCCATCCTCGAATTGCTTGCAATGGCACTCCTTTCCGAAATATTTCTTGAGTTTGCAAATACCATTCCTCAACTTGCGGCGAAGTTTGCGCCGGAATGCTTGCCTTCTCTTCAATTTCCTAAGGATTTCCCTGAGTTTAAGCTCTGCCTCAGCTTTTTCAGTGTCAAGTCGGACGCTGGCAATTTGGAGAGCCTGAATCGACTCGCGCAGAGAAGAAAGATCGACTTCAAGAGATGAAGCAACAGATAGTTCTTCCACCCTACAAGAATAATGATCGCCGATACAGTCCAAACCGGTCGCGGATACACATACCGGTTAAGGTACGATTCTAGCTCCAGGGCATAGTGGGTAGTATTGAAAGGTAAGATGATGTCACCAGAGAGGCGGAGGACTTGCAGCCCAATATGCTTCGCAATTGCAACCTTTAAAGATGATCAACCTCTGCGGAAAAAAGCGATGGTCGGGAAACGTACATGTCGAGAGAAAGTAGGATCACCATACACCTCTTGCCAGTGCTGTGAATCGAAGACCGAGTGATAGTGGTACACGGGATCATGCAGAGTCGAGGAGAACCCGGCTTCGGCACTAGGCACCTGGCCAGATATCAGATTAAACTTCACGGCTTCCGAATTATTCCTTACCCCGATGTACTGCAAGAAGACAGTGTAGTCACTGCCAGATCCCAGGGGATTTACACCAATGTTGTCGGCAACTAACTGCATTTCTTCGTATACAGCCGTCGCCTCAGCGTCAAGGTTCTCGCCATAGAGTTCACCTTTGTCCAGACGGGCATCCCAAAGAGATCTTCCCTCAGAAGTTGGATGAGGAATTTGCTCAGCGGTGCTACGCAGAAGGTGGGCAAGCAGTGGTGACGCAGATGCGTGCAGGCGAGATCCGGATACAGATGTGTCTGGATAAGGTAGTAAGATGCGAATGATGTCACACTGGGTTGTGGAAACATACCCAAGTTGATATAGGCGACGACGTGCTCTTTGATCCAATCCGCAAAGTCCTCGCCCCATTCAGTGCTACCTACCAATCCGTACTTGGGGCATTGTTAGGCGAAATACGGCATAGCAGGGATGTTCTTACCTCCTCTCCATCCCAGCTAGCGATCAGGATCGTCCGCAGGGGCTTCCAACCGTTTCGCAATAACGCACCAAAACCACGAATAGCCTCGTGAGTCGAGACAGTACCTGAAGAGGGATCTGAAGCCCCCAAGACCTGAAAAGTATCGTAATTAATTTTCTCGACCAGAGCACAGATCGCGTACCCATGCTGAGTGGACGAGCATAGTCAGCGCGTGTTGAATCTGATAGTGTGGCACATACCATCGCGATGGTTGCCAAGAACGACAACTTCGTCCTTAATGTGACCGGGAATAAGGCCAAAAGTGTTCCAGATAGGAGTGACCTTCTCTTCAACTGTTTAACGACAAATTTGTTGGCTCAGCCGCTTGCTTCACACATCAAGCTCGTACCATTATTGACCAGTCGCACGGTAGGACCCTCATTGCCGTCCGCAATCTCGTCTAGCAAGACTTTTGCATTTGCCCATGAGATGGGTAAACTGGGGATTGATGGCTTGCTGCCACCCTCAACCCGTGTGCTATTCTCATACGAAGGGTAACCTGGAGTTGAAGGGTCTCCCGGATAGAGCGATAAGAATTGAACGGATCCCCTTTGAACAGAGGTCGGGTTACGGGCTGGACCATGAGGATAACTGAAAAGCTATATTGGGCCCGCCAATACACAGGCTGATGACTTACGGCAAGTATCCGTTCTCAGTTGTAACAGTACCATCGTCCCGTGGGTCCGAGTAGATCAAAACAGCGGAGGCGCCTAGCTCTTGGGCCCTCTTGACCTGAAGACCTCGCGTTCAACCACATGTATGGTCAAATCAGTCTTGGCACACCTTCAGTCCACGAAAATTACCGCCATAGCGAGTAATCACGATCTTTTCATTGAAGTCGGCCCCTTGAACCAACCTGTAAGCCAAAACCGCGTCAGAAGAAGCGGAAATAACCGCATACCTGCTTCGACAAGGGCATCATAGTCCTCCTTTCGTCCGTAATTTGCATATATGAGCTTTCCCTGAGCTTCGCCGCCGCGGCTGACCCCATGCCATGTGAGAACTGCTGTCGCATACTCGGTGGCATCTGGGTCAGTCCCGTCGGAGAGTTCTTCCAATTCGGCGGTCCAAACTGGCTCTCCGTCTTCTCCGAGAATCTCCAGGCTATGATTTAGAGGTGAATTTAAAATAGGATAATAGGTGTTTATCCAAGCTGTGGGCTCCACATAGGAAGAGATGTTTAGAGTAGCCGCGCAAGCCTCGTCGGAACCGGCAGAATAGACCGGCAGCTCAGAGGTACGGTCTATGCCTAGTTCCCGCTGCAAGTGTGCGAGGAAATCTTTAGCAGTGTCCAGGTCTTCCGGGGTACCGGCCACGTGAGGCTTTGAAGCGTACAGGCGAGAGGCAGCAAGGGCACTCTGCTCATTTGGAATAGTTCTGCGAGAACATCAGGTCCGGAGTGGGACTGTGAGCCAACGAGCTCACAACAACAGTTCCTCCGCCTTGCGACCCCTAAGAGGCCCATTGTGCCTTCCGTTGCCGTGCTTCATATACTCGCTCATAAGAGCTCCATATTCGCCATCTTGAACGTGCGTAGCATGCAATGCGGAATCCGACTGAGTCCAGAGGTACGATAGCGCGACGAGGAACAAGACAACCCAACGCGTCCATCTCTTTCTGGTACCGGACCCTGATCGTTGTGTGGCAGGCGGTGGAATAACATGGCCTGCATTGGCAAACGCGGACTTGGACACTGTGTCGGCCGCGCCAGCTCGTTTGTCCTCCATGAAGAGCAAAATATGTTCGACCGCTATTTCTTCTGGAAGGCGGCCTGGGTAGCCAACACTAGCTTAGCCGAATTATTGATGGTTGTGAGAGGGCACGATTTGGATCGAGTTGAAGGATATCCCCGGGACAAGCTCGTACTGTACATTCACAATCGACCGGAACGCATACGACTATCCAAACACTCGTGCCTCAGCATCTCGCTAGCACCAAACAAGTCCTCGACGGTACACAAACCTGCAGCATATTCGAGTCAGTGGCGACTGCCCCAGAGGACCTAGCACGACTTCTTACTTCTGCCGAATTTCTCCTTCCATTCCATTCCATCGGCGTTGTCGGATATTTTCCTCCAGTGGTCATATTCTCAAATCCTCCATACTCCTTGTCATCGCTACTCAAGACGATTGTATATTCGCCTGCGACATCGACACCGACACGGTAACCTGTGTATGATTTTGTGGGATGGAAGTTGAATATGAACAGAAGACCGCCGCGCTCATAGACGATCATCTTGTCGCTTTCGTGCTTGAGCGTGACATAAGCCTTTCCGCGATGTGTCAGCTCCACGGAGATACATCCCGTTTTGTGCATACCGGTGCAGAGGACAACCAGTTGTACTTGCTTTCCAAACGGTTCATCGAGGCATCGAAGTTGTTCAGGTACTCGTAACGCAGCAGCTGGTCGTCCACTATGTTCCATTGTCGGCGTGCATATTGGAAAGAATCGTTGTTACCCTCGCGAGGGAAGTCAAGCCACTGCATGACCACGTAGGCGTCAGGAAGACGGTGTCAGACATCTACTAAGGCTTACCTCTGGGTGTCCAAACTCATTTCCTTCGAAATTCAGATAGCCTTCTCCGCCAAGGGAATGTACAAGTAACCTGACCTGGTTGAATGACCAACCACGGGTGGATTTGGACCTGGCTCACCGTATCATCTTGTGTAATGCGAGTCCACGAGCAACGACAAGCGTCATTGGAGATAGCTTTGACATGTGCGTGTCTAGTATCACAAACTCAGTCACTCGTCCGATTCATCGCGAAGTACTGCAAACTTACACATTTCCTTGTCCATCAACCAAAACGCCAGAGTCTTGTCACCAACCAGAGCTTGATCGTGGCTCTCAGCGTAAGCTATGCTCTTCTCTCCATGTCTACGATTTGTCAAAGTATACACGATATTGCCCATACTCCATTCCTCATCAGACTTGTGTTTGAGGAGTCCGATCCACATGTCTGGAATGGCCATGGACAAACGATAATCAAACCCAATACCACCTTGGCCGACGGGGACGCACAGCAGGGGCATGCCAGAAACGTCCTCCGCTATGGTAATTACCGAGGGATAGAGAGTATGCATAGCGTCGTTCGCCTGTATTCTGTCATTATTCATCAATTAGTTTCACTGCGAAAAAACTCACCAACATCAGGTAAACGATAGCATCGACATCTGTGTCAGAACCGAAGTACTCATGGTAGTCGCCAGAGAACCCGGTCCCAATGCCATGGTGTAGATACATCATGCTGGTGACTCCGTCGAATCGGAACCCGTCGAATTGGTACTCCTCCAGGTAGAATCGGAGGTTACTTAGCAAAAACCTCAGAACTTCATGTGAGCCGTAGTTGAATAACCTGCTGTCCCAGAGGTCGTGCTGTCCCTTGCCTCCCCCGTGGAAGTAAAGATGATCGGTACCATCAAAGGCATTCAATCCATCCAGAACGTTCTTGGATGCATGAGAGTGCACAACGTCAAGGAGGACAATAATACCCATTCCGTGAGCAGTATCAATGAGTTCTCGCAATTCTTCAGGGGTGCCGTATCGAGAACTTGCGGCGAAGAAGCTAGTGACCTGGTATCCGAATGCTGGGAAAGCATCATTGATGGAAGTGTCGAAGAGACGTCAAAAGCAAGCCTACATGCATAATAGGGGTGCTCCATAATCGCCATCAACTGGATGGTGTTATATCCAAGCTGCTGTATCCGAGGAAGGATGTTATGCGTGAACTCTTTGTACGACCCTACCCGGTGTTCTGCTGTCGATATCCCGACGTGGGCCTCGTATATCCTGACAGACTGTGGCTGTGGAGGACGAGGATGTTTGAATTGGTAGCGCTTTGCTGCAGGTGGATTCCAGAGCCGAGACTCGTACCTCGGGGTGTCTGTCAGGTCTTGAGTGACACGGCGTATCCAGGCTGGCAATCTTTCAACTCGGGTACCAGTGGGCAATATCAAGGACACCTAGCTCGATGAAGGATTTGTAAGCGTCAAGAACCAAGCGCACGGGTTTGACTCACCTTCAATTTGGAGTCGTGAGGTATAGCAGGCTCGCCTGAGACTTTGGGAGGCACCGTGATCACCCACACCCCATACTGGTTCTTCGTCATTGGATGAGACATCCTGTTCCATTCATCTGCAGAATGTCATTCAGCACGAGGCGCGCGCAAGCAAGGGAGGTTGACTAACTGAACTCCCCAATCAAGTTGGCCTCGACAGCATTCGGTGCCCACTCTCTGTACACCACTGTCCCGTCCTCTTTTACCGTAAAACCCATCACATCGTAGCCCCTTGTAAACTTTTCGTATCCTCCTTCGTTCTGGAAGATAGCATCTTTCCACTGCTGGAATAGCTTGTAGCGGCCCTCGATGGCTGGAAGGAACGGTTCCAGGTATCCGTCGAGCTGGAGGACGGCGCGTGGGCTGAACGGTGTCGAGTTATCTGTCATGGTGAGATATACGCAACAAGCGCCGCGTTTACTGGCATTCGTGCCCAAACAGGAAGGTCTCCTGGAATGTCCCGACATGATTTGTGCGTATGGTCAAACCCAGCCCCGTCGCGTCCCATAAGCAAACACATCCCTTGCAGACCTCGGGCCCGTCGACGGTGCGACCGTTTTCCGGCGACGGCTCTGGCCCTTCCGAATGCAGTTCCCCAGCAGCCTTTCCATCTCCACAAGGCAATCATAGCACTCCTGCTCATCATACCCTGTGGGTGACACCACCCGAGTCTCTCCCCCAGTCTGCTTCCTGCTGCCAGGATGCTTCAAGCGCTTTTCATGCAGTAATTTGGTAGCCAAGTAGTGTAACCACTATGACCAGCTCGTTGACCAGTCCGAGGAAGAGACAGAGGCATGGATGCTTACCATTACATTCGTCAAGGGCTGGTAACACTTCCAGACTCCGCCAATCAAGTCCCTCATCATCCTGTAAATATCATACTGGTAGTCGCCTGCATGTCACCATTAGCAACTGTGATCGCATCGCGACACTAGCTCACCTTCCCCTTCAAATATCTCGTCATCAAAAGGTGTCCAGTAAGTCTTGGAACCTCGGGCATCCGTGGCGTGCATTCTAGATAGCCCCAAGTCGATTATGGTTACCTTGACACCGAAGCGAGTGTCATCCATAGAAGCCCTAGGCGTAGAACATTTACTTGCTGATCTTTTGACGGGGATACTCTTCACGAGAATTTGGCCCCAATGAAGATCACGGTGCTTTCACAAGCACATCAGGCTCGTCCACGACAAGCCTCACGCTTACGCACCTCGAAATTTGCCAACTCCTCGGCTTGCTTGAGAGCCCTTGCAACTTGCCAAAATATGCCACACGCTTGATGCCAGCCAGACTTTGAAACGTTCTTGAACGTAAACGATTCCAAGTCTGGTCCTCCATTTGGTAATATGATGATGACATAGACCTGCGCTAGCCCGAACGAATCTACATTTATGAATGCTCAGCGCTCAACAATGATACTAGGAATCAGTAAGCTGGCGGAGCTTACCCGGTCGTATACTTTCAGAGCCTTTGCTCTCGTTGTATTCATCCCATAGATCTAAGAGTAAGGATGGATACCTTCCCCTCACGACATATGTCTTCAGAAGTTTGACGAATTTGCCACAAATCTCCCCGATTTCCCTTGTTACGATGATTTCTTTCAAGACGTCCTTGGCGTCACTAGGTGGAGGTATTTCAGCCGTTGTTGTCTCCTCTTCCCTCCGAATTGGAATGACTTTGAGTACCACGTCGCCGATACCAAATACCTCTGAGTATGAAGCTTCCCCGATCTTGCGGAACCTCGCATCTTCATCTTCCGCCCACGATTGAACGATAGGGTCGAACGGGAATGTCTCAATGAATGCAGAGAACTCGTACGGAGAAGTCTGCGCGCATTCGTTTAGTAGAGGTACAAGGTATACCGGCTGTGCAAAGATCAAGTCATCGGCTTCTGTGACATCAGAAAGATCTAGCTGCGCAAGTTCTAATGAAAGGTCTGCCTCTGTCGGCGGTGAAGGCGTAGGCTGTGCGTGTCGAAATATTGATCGACTCGAGCGACCCCGTATTGGTGTGAGCTGCCTGAGTTTTGGAATAGGAATGGGTGGGGCGAGAAGGGGAAGTGAGGGTGGGCTAGGAGGGGGTGTTTTGACCACCTTGGATGTTCGGAATGGGGCAGGTGGGATCACCACTTCTACACGCAGTGACGTTGATCTGGAGTGTGACTTGGACACAGTGCATTTATCATCTGCTTCCGAGTCATCAGAGGAAATGACGATGGTATGAGGCCTTCGCTTCGATCGCCGAGCGGCTGGTTTGGGCGAGAAAACAGCCTCCTCCAGATCGCTATCATCACTGATGTGAATGGGTGGTGGGCTGGGTGGTGGATTCTTGGGAATAATTTTACTCTTCCCAGTTGCAGTGCGCACTGGGTTTGCCTGAACATCGGTGTGGGACAGACGACGCTCTTGTGTCACCATACTTCCGTCCTCGTCGAAAACAAGGATGTCGACTGCGATAACCGGTGAATGCGGCTTCAGGCTGGTGCGCGTACCTGGTTTGGCCTTGGATTTACCCTTTACTAAAGAGAACGGTTGCTCGCTTGACGGGGTTCCATTGAGGGAGAGAGGAGTAAGGGGCTGGCGAATGTGAGTGCTTGACTCCAGATTAGATGGTTTCCGTTTCGTGGCAGCGTCCCGGGTCGCCTTTGCGTGCACACGTCTGGTTTGAGCTGTAGCCAAGGGCGAATTCCTCGGGGAGCGGCTTGGACATTTAGTTCTGCGAAGTCCTACCCGATGCTTTGCGGGTGAGATGATGACGGCGTTCTCCCTCTTGAGTGGCCGAGGGCGAGCTGGAGTGGCGACATCTGAGGATGCGTCAGACGAATCATTGTTCGCTGATTCTCGTCGATCTGAGACATTGACGATCCGAGAACCTCGCCGACCGTATGAAAAGACTTGTTTCGTCCTTGCGCCGAGCATCTCCAGGATGCTGCCGCGTATCTGCAAGAAAGTGTTGATCTTGTGTAGTCGAGGGTATGAGCATCCAGTCAACGCGACGCGCCTGGTCACGTGCAACAAGCATCATGGCCCTCCCACAACCGCTACGATTGTCTGTCGCCCCTCCTGAGCTGGAGCTGGTCGCATCGGAGCAGTTGGTTGAGATAGTTCCTTTGATTTCAATGGAGAAGACAGCCTTCATTTCGGTTCAGCGAACGCCTGCTTCGTCCTAACCCGTTCTGATACGACATCCAGGGTGCATATGGGCCACTGCGTCCCCCAAACAAGTGTCGCATACCGCTTTGGATGGCGACAAACTTGAAGCTTAAGAAAAAGTGCCATATCGTCCCCCCTGACTGGCTTACTGTTGGTATGCGCACGATGTCTGTCCCCTGTCTATCTGGTTTGATTCGTGTCTTAGAGTTCTTGCAAGACCGACTGTCGGAAGAAACGAGTGAACCGGGGTTCAGTCCTCTGCCCTTTCGTTTCGCAGAGATCGCAAAGGTCGTTCTGGACGTGTAAGACATTCACCTTGTCGTTTCTAGGCTTACCAACGTTATGCTAGTGCATTCGACGACGTGCAGAATGCAGAGAAAGTCAGATCTCTACTTAAAGATTTACGCGAAGCACGCCAATCCAAAAGTCGAGATGGTCTGAGTCAGATTGATCACAGTGAACTCAGTGTACGCTTCCTTGTCGGACACATGGGTTACGCTGAGCATTCTGTTTCTGTAGTTGCCGAACCTGTGCTCAATGGAGATCAACGAAATCAGACCCTTCTTCGTCCAAGCCATGGATGTTTTTACCCAACTTAGGGGACAGTCCGATGCTGCTAACGAGAATGAGAATGATGCATGAATCATTCAGACTGTTCGCTGATCCACGAAGCATCTAGCCTGCTTGTCAGAAAATGACTGGGATCCTCTGCACTTCGCTGGTGAGTCACCTTGCCAATGGAACGAAACCAAGTCGATTATTCCACAGAGACAGTCACAATTGGAGGTCGAAGTCAGACTACACCGAGGTCCGGAGTTGATGGATCCTCTCCGTCAAGACATGGATCCTCTCCTGGATATCTGACAACTCCTTCAAGATCGTCGCTTCAGTTGACTAAAGTGGGGGGCCATTTCAACGATCAACAATAGAATAGACAAAACTATGAAAGGACGTACCTGCGCTGTATTCGGGAGCCTCCTGACCAGCTCACTGAAGGGTACTTTGCTAATCTGCAAACCATGCTCCGCCTCAGGCCCTTCAACAACGGGGTCAATGATTGCAGGATTTTCAGTATCCACTTCATCCACTCCGTTGAGCCAGTGCATCACCCACAATCTCTGCGTGGATGAGGCCTCGAACAAAGCAATAGCAGAGAGCGGGGCAAAGAAGATGATGATCATGACAATTCGATTAAGCTATTCGGAATGTCAGCTACGATACCTGGAGGTATATCATGGGTGCAATCATATCCGCACCTTCACGTAATTCTTTTCTGAGAGTCCATAAAATCTGCGAATTCTCATTAGTACTTTGTAGTCAAGGTTCACTTTGACCTTACTCGAATGGTGCGATGAACAAGGTCTCGACAAGATTGAATGGCGCAGGATAAACATGAGAATCTGGGGCTCTGATCATGGCAACTGTTTTCCAAGCAAAGAATGCCATGTATTCGGCTTGCGCGTCATCAACAACCTGGAGAGTCCAAGAACTCAGACAATGAGACCCAAGAAGTGGATAGCGATATGTACCGCAGAGTATGCAGAAGCGAAGAGGGAGATCAGGACGTTCAACAGAATCACCACGGTGGAGAGGTTCCAACTTTACACAAGCCCTGTTGAGAGAAGAAAGCTAAAACATGACTGGCTCGCTGCTTACAGGTAAAATAGAGCCAACCCCACAGGGCTGAGCAAGGGAAAGCTTCAAGTTGAGCAGATTTTCCCATCGAAAGGCAAGAATCTGACCTGTTGGCGAATTTTGCATAATTCGGGGACCTAGCTCAAGAGCATGAGGCAAAGCAAACACGCATGAACTAATAAAGGAACTTACTGGAGGAGGCCTTGCAGTAGAACATTGATAACCTAGAATGATGGAGGTGAGCGCATCCCATGGCTACAATTCAAACCACTACTTACTGTGGACGCATCCTCGACCTCACCATCTGCGGCATCTAAGGCATACATAGCCTGCACGAACCCCGCTCCCAAGAGGCATAGCAGCTAGAAGCACCAGGATATTCATGTTTCATCCGTGCAGCGGTTAGGCTGGTGCGCACCGCAAAGAAAATGCCAGACTCCCCCAGCATTCGCGCGACACAAATTTGCATGGTGCCCACATACCTGTAGGTGAGAAAATGGAAGAACATCGTTAAGCAAATCCACCGAATTCTTACTGGTAGCGATCAAATATTGTCACGAGTTCTGCGTTCTTGTTAGCATAAAGCTCATGAAATATAAAATACAATCTCACTCATCCTAAATAATGAGGGGATAATGTCAAGTTTGTCTTGAGAGGATACAAATAAACTTACCAGAGGAAGGGGGCGACAAAGCTTAGAACCTGGAAACTCTTCAGCCTAAGAACACCAGCTTGACTATCCTTTGCTTCTAAACCAGCAATACGTAAGACGAATGCCAACAGAAGCAAGGTGTTGGTAATAAATGCGATGACATTCCAGAACCCGAATGAACGCCAGGATGCGTAGTGGATGAGTTTGTACCACTGTGAGCCAAAGTCACTCAGGCGCCATTTAGGTGCACAGCAGAAGACCTACTCTGTATACATCTTCCGCATTATGAGGATCAGCAACTCATACACTGCAAGCGACCGACAGAATTACCTTCAATACAGAAGGCGAGCGCCATGATATAGAGCGCATACTCCCAGGGATCGAGAGACACATGAACTGGATTTAGTCGTTCAATTGGCTCTTTGACTGTGCGACCAGAGCATTAGCGTTATACATATTTCATTGGGTCCTTCCTTACCAGCTTGTGAATACACCCCCAAGAAAATGAACCAAACAATAATTCGGAAGATGTTCTGATATCTACATACCGGCTGAGTTTGGATAAAGAGAACATGAAGCGTACCTACCGAGGCACTGACATGCGCGAGGGGTCGACATGGCTCCAAAAATCTCCATGCCGACAGTTTTGGTACGGTACGTCTAGTGAGGCGTCAAAAGAGTGTGGACTGATTGAATGGCTAACTTGCATTGAATATCGTCATGTTCATCGATAGATTGAACCAGTTCACCATTCCAGAGCGAATTCACAACTGTACGATGTCTTAGCATCCTACCCCGCCACCGTCCGGGACACTGACCATCTTGAACCTCGCTGGAAGACAGAAAGACCGTGCTGAAGACGCAGGTGACTAACGAACCGGGGCTTGGCAGTGGGAAACGCACCAGTGGTTGTCAATAGCAACTTCAAGGGCACTGGAGGCCACACTGATGTCGCCGTCGTTCTCCGTGTACCTGTATCGGTTGGTGATCATCGGTATGATTCTGTCCAATGACGTCTGGTGCACAATTCTGCGCGCAAGCACCTCACAAACGACAGCTAGAAAACTTGGCTTACGAGCTGGTCCCGAGTATTGCTGATTGGAATGCTTACCACGGCCAAGATTCTCACCATGGTTGGCTGGATTGCGTTGCGCTTCCCGAAGGAATTCCGAATGTGCTCGAAGGAGGCAGTAAGGGAGCTGGAAGAATAAAATCCATCTTCGTTCACTTGTTTCAGGAGTAGACTTACTGCATCCCCAAAGTCGCCTGCAGCCTCCATGTAGGACAAGATCACCTGGGGTGTGATGATTCTGTTTGTTGGATCATTGATGATCTTCACGTCGACTTCAAGAGGGAGAAGTCTCAGCGTCAGCGCGCGTAAGCGTTTGATGAGCTCTGGGACACCATGTCATTTCGCTGCCAGTAGACATGAACATGACGCACTTGTGAGAGTGTCTGGGGACGGCTTCTTCCATTCGAGGGGGACGATATGGGCGTGCTCGTCCTCTGCGTCGTGGTCGCGAAACATCGTTGCTGTCTCCTTTCAACCTGCGTCTGCTCCGGTGTGGCTGTGGGCTACTCTCATACCATCCGCTACCATGCCGGTCAGTGCACACCGGTGGTCTGGCTGCTGCAGCAATGGAAGTGATGATGTTCGTTGTTCGTGCGTAGGCCTACCACTCATCCCTGAACGAAGTCGAGGACGCCCGACAAGTGGGCAACATGTCCATCCTACCCATCAAGACCAAAATCCGTGGTCCAGCACCCGTCGGTGCGTTCTCAACACGACGCCAATCTCAACCTAAGCCGCGTTTCCAGCTGATCCCGAACAAGCTGATATCATCGACGAGACGCTGGACCTCTTTCGAGCCAATTCTCTCTTCCGCAACTTCGAGATCAAGGGGCCTGCGGACCGCCTGCTCATCGTGCTCATCCTCTTTGTGTCCGACTGTCTAGCCAAGATCGGCACCGCCAAGACTGTTCCAACACAAATCGAGGCCTCCAAAGTGCTGAATACTCTCTCTGTGGACAACTTTCCTATCCCTGGTGATGCCAATTTTGCGTTGAACGCTCACTATGCCGCCCCAGGAAACCGGGCAGACGCAGGTGCGAGACGGAAACCTGCGTACGGCACCCACCGTTAACGATTCAACTAGACTATCTTCGCACCTACTTGAGCCAGGTCCGTCAGGAACTAGCTGCTCGACTTGTGGAACGAGTGTATGCAGATGGAAGTGGGAAGCCGAGTAAGTGGTGGATGGCCTTCCAGAAGAGACGGTTCATGAACCGCAGCTTGGGTTCATGAAGAGCAGCGAATCGGGATCAGCAACTCTGTTGACCGTACACTAGTGTTTTCTTCTCTCGTTAGGATTCCTCCTACCATAACCAATCTGTGGCATGACATCTTTGCCTCCCGACCTCCCCTTTGTTGAGCCGCCAAGTATCCCTGGCATCCAGTCTGGATCTGACCAGCTCCCCACTGCAACGCCGCCTTCTCCACCTCTATCTACGAATCCCTTGAGCATCCGCTGCTCCTCACGTTCTCTCTTTCCTTCTGCCCGTTTTTTGGCTCGCATGTATTCCAGCTGATCTTCGCGAAGAATCAGGCCCTCCCCTGGTCCTGTCTTGGCGGACCCTGGCCGGGGAGCGGGTATCGAGTATTTCGTTCCGCGTAGCTTGTACTGGAAGTTCTTTTTGAGATGTATCTGCATAACAGGCGCCTCTGCAGCTGCGTCAGGAGAGGAAAGTGTCACCGATGCTCTCATCAGCGTCGGATTTCCGCATGAAGGACAGAATTGCTTCGAATTGTCCTTGCAGATTCTAGTAGAAATCAACCACGTTATTCAAGTATGGAAAGCTGCGCTCACTTGAAGCAAGCATGACACCTGAGGACCCAGGTTTTCACTTTCTGTATTCGCTTGCCCTCTGTGCCAACTAGTGTCATCCCCATTTGAAGCAGAACGTTTTGCATAGCAAAGTCTGCAGTCATGCACCCGGCCAAAACTGGCGCTTCATCAACCACTCGACGTCGTTTCTTTAGATCGCTGTCCAACGAAGGAAGGAGTTCGAGAGCCCGAGACTTGTGCAACGCAACATTGTCAGGGGATATCCACTCTCCATCTCCGTCGTCCTCATCAGTCGAAGGATCGTCGTAAAGCGGAGCTTCCGGCGTTGGTTTTGCAGGATTAAGAACGGATGCCGGAGGGTGTGTTTCTAAGTCGCGGGGCTCGTCTCCAGGATGTGAACTATCCGAAAGACTTTCTACTGACAAGCCCTGTGTCGCACGGCTGAGATCGTCGACAGCTTGCAGGACCGCCGAAGGTGACTGCGACGAATTGATCGATTCCGAGTCGGGATATGCATCTGCGGGAGTATCCTGCGCATCACCTTCACGAAGTGCCACTGTGGTCGATTGTGGTGACTCTCCCTGTCCGGTGTTATTTGATCTGATCTGCAAGCGATGATGAGCAGAGGGGATGTTCGACATGGTCAGCTTACCTCCTCCCTTGGTTTCGATGAACGCGCATTCTCCTCGACTTGGAGGGTGTGGGTCAAGGCGAGGACGCATATATCGGCGTGGGACAAGACGGCATAGTCACCAGTCTTTTTCGCAAACTGTATCACTGGCGGCCGGTGAGCAGGAGAGGGGTGGACAGAGGACCTGGCAACCACCTTGAGCGAGGGAAGAAGGATCGGGATTCCGGACGGCGACGCGGACACCGGTGGAGAGTCCCAGCTGCTCAAAATGTTCCCGTGCGCGCTTATCTTTGAGCTCGTCCAACACTTGCGGGACGGTGAAGTAGGTGTCCGCCAACCCACGCAGAGGAGACAGAGAAAGCAGAGGACCTGAATCTAGCACTAGGCTTTTGCAGCGTAGCGACATGGTGCGAGAACGAGCTGACTGTGGGAAGGCTGCCTTCTGTCCTCACAGTCATGGCACCCGATCAGCATGTCGATAACCACAGCCGAGTTGCCCACTCACCATACCGCATCGTCCTGCTGCCCGGCGATGGAATCGGTATGATGTCGGCCTGCAGTCTCTCTTATGCTGACAGTGGGCCATTCAAGGCCCCGATGTTGTCGAGCAAGCCGGGCGAGTGCTGGAGCTCATCTCCGAGACATCTTCCACAGTGAAGCTCCACCTCGAGCCCCATGACTTTGGGGGATGTGCCATTGACAAGCACGGCGAGCCTCTCCCCCCTTCGACTCTGAAGGCTTGCCAGGAGGCAGATGCCATACTGATGGGTGGGTTCGATATGTGCCCGTTGTCGTCGAGCTCACCATCCTCTAGGCTCTGTCGGCGGTCCAAAATGGGGTCCCGAGGCCAAGGCTCGCCCCGAGCAGGGCTTGCTTCAAATCCGCAAAGCACTCGGTCTGTATGCCAACGTCCGACCTGCCAACTTCGCATCCGACTCCCTGCTCTCCTACTCGCCCTTGAGGCCAGAGATCGCCAAAGGTGTTGACATGATCGTCATCCGTGAACTTATCGGCGGTCTCTACTTCGGTCCCCGCCAAGAGCAGGATGACGGGGACAGTGCGTACGACACCATGGTGTACAGCGTTCCCGAGGTACAGAGGATTACACGTGTGGCGGCACAGATCGCGTTGGCTGCGAACCCACCCCTCCCTATTCACTCGGTCGACAAAGCCAACGTCCTCGCTAGCTCGAGACTATGGAGGAAAGTTGTCACCGAGACCTTGCAGAAGGAATACCCTGAACTTACAGTCGACCATCACTTGGTCGACACTGCCGCAATGCTGATCGTGGCCAACCCCAAGAAGCTGAACGGCGTCATTCTCACCGAAAACATGTTCGGTGACATGTACGTTATCTTGTGCCCCACACCCCTACATGCGCCTGACAACCCTGGACACCAGTCTGTCCGACGAGACCAGCGTCATCCCTGGTTCTCTCGGCTTGTTGCCTTCTGCATCCCTTGCAGGAGCGCCTGCATCGCCTTCAGACCCATTATTCAAGC
>JBBPOI010000211.1:0-20507 GCA_038091355.1 Phylloboletellus chloephorus | reverse complement strand
GTAACAAGTCTTAGAGGATTAGTGCGCCTCTTTGATTTAGATAGTAGAGTCCCTGTGGTGACAGTGTCTTAGGACTTGTTACACTAAGATCGAACCAAGAAGTAGGCGTTAACCCACAAGAACTTGACTAGAGTTCTTGTGGCACATTCATTCACCTTTATATACTAAAGCTACATGGTCCGTGCGCATATTCTGCGCATATTACTAATACTATGTATGATAAGAGCAAATATTGCTATTCGCTTACTATAAATGTTATCTACTGCTACAAGGTTTAATGTGATTACGTGAAATGGTGAAATATGTGAAGATGTGATATCGTGAAGGTGTGAAGAGGTGAAAGGGTAAAGGGATAGATAATTCCCATGGTCACGTGCATGTTCCCATGGTCACGTGACTGGAAAATGAATATTTACTGAAGGAGCACTCAACTGCTCAACTTCATAAATATAATGAAAATAAATATTGACCACCAAGACAGGGGTTAAAAGCGAGCGCACAGCAGCTCAAGCTTTGTGTTTCTAACAGCACTCCCTGCAGATTTCTCTGGAAAACCCCAAGATGCCTCTCACTGGATCAAGGCAATGAAAGCATACTTTGCTCTCAACTCTGCCATCTATACCACTAGTGAGGACAAAATTATGATGACCTTAAATAAAATGAGTGAAGGTTGCGAAGGAACCTTCGCCGAAACATGGTATGATAAGATGGCTGACTCTACCATCTCCACATCCCAGAAGACCTTCGATAAGTTCGCTGAGAACTTTGAAACCACGTTCTATCCTTTCAATACCAAAGCTACTGCACAGCTCGAGCTTTCCAAGCTCGTTCAGAAATCGCAATGAAGGCCAGGAGGAAACACTGATGACGGTTTTCAACAATATGTCACTGATTTTCAAAACCTCACTTCTAAGGCTGGCATTACTGACGATGTAATGCTTATTGATCAGTTTTCTCTGGGCCTCAATCAAGCCATCACTACCATGATTCTCTCCATGGCTTTGATCCCAGACACTCTTTCTAAATGGATTGAAAGAGCTAAGACCTTCCACACGCAGAAGATGCATATTCTTGCACTTCGAGGTGGACGATCTCAACCCTCCTCGCTTCCTACTATCCAGCCCCATCATGACCCTAATGCTATGGATGTCGATGCAGTAAAACTTACTAAACTGACACCAGCTGAAAAAGCAAGGTGCATCAGAGAAGGACGGTGTTTCAGATGTCGTCAAGCTGGTCATGGATCGTACAACTGTCCTGGTATCAACAAGAATTTTCGTTCGCAGAATCCTTGCCCTCAAAACCCCAAGACTCAGAATGTACAAACTATGGACACCATTCCCACTGCCCCTTCTACTGTTAAGACTACTTCTCTTCCTCACTTCCACATCACCGAATACATTAACTCATTGAAAACTTCAGGAAGAAAGGAAGAAGAGATCTTACAGGTCCTTAAAATGTGCTACGAGGAAGGGGAAGGAACAGAAGAAGTCGCCTCAGGAAAGGATTTTTAAGCGGGGAAGTCATTTCAACATCTTCTTCCCTAGACATTCAACATGTACTTATAGCTTCTCAGAATGACAGAACCATTCATCTTCCTGTCACGCTGCAAGAAATCAACAAAATCGTTGAAACCACCACTCTCATTGACTCTGGGGCTACTGGCAACTTCATTGACTCTAGTCTTTTGACTTCGAACAAATTTGTATTATGAAGACTTGCGAATCCCCTTATGGCATATAATGTTGATGGAACTACCAATCAAAAAGGAACCATCAAATGGAAAGTGTGAATGTACATTCAATTTCACGGCACTAGACAGCTCATAGAACTTATGGTCATCAATCTTGGATGCCCACAAGTAATCCTTGGTATGCCCTGGCTGAAGAAGTGGAACCCTTCAATCGACTGGAAGCAGTTTTCGATAATGATACCAGATGAAATACCTGTCCCTTCTGTCATATCCTGGACCCTCCGAGTGCAACTCCACACCTCCACCTACAACTCCGGCACTCCAAGTGCAACTCCACTTCGAAGAGAAGCGAACTCCGGTGTGTTCTCTATCAGAACGTAACTCCGGGTCTCTGGATCTCTAGGACTTTTATTTGATTTCTCCTCCTGATACTTCATTTCAAAATTGTTCATAGATTTCACATCCTCCATCTCGGAGTCTAGCTCCCGACCTTCAACTGTCGGGATGAGACCCCGATCTTGTTCTTTGATTTCAAAAGCTGTCAGAAGGTATTCCGAATACTTGTCTCACTCTCTGACAGCTCTGGGTCTCAGAAACAAGGGTTCTCGCTCTGGTGACGGGACTCTGGGTTTGTTTCACTCGTGATATTCCTCCGATCCCACTCGTAATATTCCCTCCGTAATCTACTTACAATCCGGGTATTTAAAGTACAAGCCCATCCCTGTATTCCGCAGTTTGAATATCAACTTGGCCTCAGCTCCTTTCCACCCTCTGAGGCTCCCCAGGCTCTACTCTTAGACCACTTGCCAGATTAGTCCTCCTGAAGACTAAGTCTTGCTCTCCTCACTCCGTTTCCAACCTCCAAAATCCAGGACTGACTTGCGGCAGAGGTGCACCACATAAGGTGAAGCCAACATCCCACCACTCCGAGAACTAACTCCGCCCTCTGGAGTTCCTCCAGAGCTGACCCGGGCCTTGCCTGACAGTCCGGCACCTTCGTCTTCGTGCCGATCTCTGACCCTCCGTCCTTGCACAGCTTAGCAGTTGCTTTCCGCTCCTGCGTTTTTAACAGTACCTCCGAACTCACTCTTCACAGCCTTTTTATTTAACACCTAGGCTAAGGCATGCATCAACATGCCGTTGCCATAGTCCATAGTCTAGAACCTGGGCTAAGGGTTCTATGAATAATAATATTAGTAAGCCCAAATGTGACAAGGTGTCACATCACGTGACGTCATGCATGACTGCATGACAGGGTGTGACGTGTGACATGTCACGTCACATGTGACAAGCGTGACATAGTGTGACATGTCACATCACAAGTGTGACATCATGTGATGTCACGTCAAGTGTTGAGTCATGTGACCTAATCTGTCACGATGACCCAAGAAAATAAGTAAACGAAGAATTGTCTGTAGAATAATAAGGAAAATGATATAAAATAAGGGGAAAATTGTTATAAATGTGTTGCCTCTCCTATATAAACAAAACGCCCCTATAGTAAAAGAATTGGACTTGGCCAGGATCGAACGCTCAACTTGGTATAATACTTAGCTATTACATAAGCATGTCACGTGACCTAACACGTGTTTTTAATCTCCGCTTTATTAAATACATGAGGCGTACAGCCTTCTTAATTGCCGTTCCTATTTATGCTTCTATTTCACACACGTTTGACATGTGTTCTGATTAGAACCTTCTATTTCCCATGCACAGCTTGGTCCGTGCGCAGTAGCCTGGGGTATATAAAGGACCATGTATCGTAGTTAATCCCCAGCTTAATCCACTTGTTTGCTTCGGCAGCAAGTCCATTGGGCGTAGCTAGTCAGTGTGAGTGTGACCTAGTTAGTATTAGTTTTTCAGGGTCCCTTGCTAGCACTTCGGTGTTGGCAACTGATCCTTTCTTCCCTCCTTTCTCCTTGCCAGTCTGCAGCCTACTGTAAAGGCTTGCACTTTGTAGTTTCGCTATTGAGGTTTAGTACGCCTCTTTAGTGTGGTAGTGGAGTCCCTGTGGACAAGTCCTCGGATTTGTAACAAAAATAGTCTGTGCAAGCCAGAGGGTGGATGTCGAGTCCTGTGTTCCTAACAAGTTGAGTGCTTCCAAAACTCATTTCTTTCATTTTCACTTTGTTCTACACATTCCTTCGAAACTTCCTTCACTGGAGTCAAGAAGTTTTGCATTCCAGTTACTCCAGGATTTTCTACAGATCTCCTTTCCCCTGTAGGGTCAAACATATCACACCCTTCTCGTATTTCCCCTCCTACTAACCCAAAAGGACTTATCCACTAGGGAAAGATGGAGACACAGGGGATACAAACCCCACACTGCTGTGAGTGACCAAAGAGTAGGTACAGAGGACTCCAGTTAAAGTGACTGAATGGACTCACAAAATCCACATATTTTCTCACACTGCAAACTCAACTGAAAACAGCATAGTATGATTATCACAACATACAGGCAGAACCCTATCTGCCCACCATGAAATTCAATAGCTGACCCTCACAAATATTACAAACATTTAGCTAGCTGTTGGGCCATTACATGCTGCCTAGACCGATTGCACCATTGCCTTCCGTGGATATCAAGGTTGGAGATGGGCTCGTTGTAAACATGGTCATAGTGCTTGTGGTCGAGTGCTCGCCTCGGCGGCTTGCTACGAGGTCGATGAGGGCATGAACGAAGCAAAGGCATACTATACTTCACCTGGAACATGGCAAAAGTCTGGTTTGGAGTGGGGTTCACTGCGAAAACCTACCCTGTACTTAGTGTCCACCCTGCATTTTGACAACTAACACATACCATTCCCTTTTGACAGTGACTGCGAAGCGAGTTAGTCACATAGGTTGATAGGCCAGTGGATCAACTTACCCTGCTTGGGCACAGTAGAACCACAGCGTGTTGTTGTTTTGCACGGTATACTTGAAAGTCACTGGTGTCGCAGCATTGGTCGCAGGTCTGTAGCCTGAGTCAACCCCCATGAGAGATTCACAGGGTGCGGCGAAGGACGACTGAGTGACCGTCTAGGTAACATGCATCGAGTTAGAATCCCATGACCATTAACATTGTTGCCCATACATGGTTTCCACCCACGCTAGGGATGCTTCAGTGACCAGGTCAGTGCAGGAAGATTCTGTTGACTCACAACTCAAAGATAAGATTATCCCCATTGGTTGCATTCACGCTGTCAAGAATATTAACAGACGGATGCTTAGTGATGTTGTCCACCCACTATGAGGGGGTGTAGGTGAGTGTCTTGTTCATGCCCACCATGATGGTGAAATTCTGCGCCGCATGGGTCAAGACTGCAAAAGCTAAAGGAATGGCGATGCTGTGGAAACGCATGTCAAAAGAAAAGTAAGTGGGTGGGTCGCTGAAAAGGGCATCATCAACCGTCCGAGCGAGAATTACGGTAAACTCACTGCTCGTGAGCAAGGGAGATGGTAGGGTAGTCAGCCTTTTTATCGGGGAGTCACCGTTTCCTTCCCAGCTAGGAACTAGTTCGGAAGAGAATCGGTTCCTCTGAGGGAGGTGCAACTTCCATGCCAAGTTATCGATAGAGTAGCTTCCCTATGTGAGCTTCTTCACAAACCTACGACCTGGTCACCTGGCACTGGTAGTTTGATGGGAAAGAGAGCGACAAGAAATGCAGTCTCTGGGAAATCGACGTGCACCGTAGTGGCTGGCTGACCAAATTCGGGGGTTCTCGGTGTCAGCCGTCGACCAAGCCATGCCCTTCTGCGGCCAACAGGCCCTTGCCTTCGCCCAACGACGCGCCTGTCTTGTAAGCAAAGCGAGGTCGTGGAATACGCGGGCTCTCCATTGGTCACGTCAATGTCGCGAGCAATATCTGAATGCCAGTCAGAAGGTATGGCAGCCCGCGAGCTCATACCTACAACCTATTCGGACCGTGATCAAATAAATTTACCTTTAGACTTTCAACGACATCGCTCTGAACGAGCGTGCAAAGGATAAAGTCGTCCTCGTCGACTTCTATGCCGAGTTCGTGTCCCCATACTCGTGTCGCAAATTCTCATCTGAGATGTGTCTGGCTTTCAGCTGGTGCGGACCATGCAAGATGATCTCGCCCATATTGGAGAAGTTTACTGATGACTCTACTGTCAAGACGGGGAGCGGGCGTTCTCTTGACCTGGTCACCGTCGACACTGACAAGGAATTAGAGCTTGCACAGAAGTATCGAGTCAGTGTCCATTCCGTCCCCGCGTGTGCTCATGCTCCATGATTGAATGCATCTTATAGATACGGTCGTTACCAACGGTGATGGCCTTCAAGGACGGAAAACCAGTGGACCACTTCGTTGGCGCGCTAAGTGAGGGAGAAGTCAGGAAGTTCCTGCACCAGCTGTAGAGGCGTTGCCGAGCAGGCTTCTAACCTGTACTTGTAAACGTCTTGTACAGACGCTGAGCATGCAGACAAAACGTTAGATGAGGTCCGAAACTAGCTCGAAAGAGACTTGGTATCGCAACACAGAGTATGGGGTGTAGTACAGTACAGTGGTATACGAAGCACGCCAAGAGGATGGAGAAGCGTGACTGTGTAAAGACACGAGGGCAGGACGTGGAGACCGAATGACAATCACTGTATGCTACAGCAGCTGGACCCACGCGCGCCTTGAGGCGTATAAGGGTCTTCAGCTTTCTGGACTGGACCCCACACGGATGGAACCTGAAATGGAGTGAGCGGCTGACCAGCTCGAGGGAAATGAAGGTGCCACGGACGAGGTGGTCTTTCGTGATTTTACAATGTCTAATCAAGCTGTGTACGTGGAAAGATGAGGATTCCGTGACTCGAGATAGACGCCAGCACGAACCTCGCACTCGCTTCACTAACGCGGATTCGCGGCCTTGCCAGATCTTCTCGTAGGCGTTGATTACGCTCCAACAGACGACGATACCGCAACTCGGACATTGATTGTCTGCCGCCTCGGCTGCTCATGATGAATCGAGGCGGGATGGGAGACGCAGTTGGGGCGCAGGAGAGAAAATGAAGTGGTGTGGGAGGAAGGGTGAGGATTTCGTGTCGCAAGGTACCAACCTCGCACCTTGCCCTTGCTCTCCAAGGAAAAAACATTGGCTTTCGGTGCTGGCAACATATTTACCTCGTGCACAAACACGACAGTGCCTTCACACACTCCCTCCTTCTTAACGAGATACTGACAGGGCATAGTGAAACAACTTTCGTATGAGCTATTCTGGAACATCGTAACAATGCTGTTCCTGGGCGTCGACAAGCATACGACGCAACCATGTGCTTAGGAATGGCAGACAGCAGATCAAAGGTCTAGCTGCTTGTGTAGACTCTGGAGGACAAATCCACTTGAGGATCCAGGTTCACCGCCTGCAACACCGAGGTTATGATCCCTGGTACTGATACACTACTTATTTCACTCACAATGTACGCTCACATCTACGGGGCCTCCCCCAGGATAAGTTGCAGTAGTATGTATGGCTGACAACTAGCCAAGCCACCCGATGCGCGTTAACCGTTTGAGCAAGTTTGATCTCGTTTGCACGTGACGTTGGGTGGAATGCGTCCTATCTTGCCTACTCGTAGTTCGCAGACAACAAGGCAAAACAAGCTCTACACTTGCGCCGAGACGGTCATGGCCCTCCTTTCCGACCGACAGAGAGAAGAACTGTGCGTGGCAGACTCGCGCTGCGGACTCACTCTCATTGCTGCGATCCAGACACAAGTCCATGCTGGAGTACCTCCATGCCAACAACTTTCTTGCCGCGTACAACGCGCTGAGGGAGGATTCCGGCGTAGAATACACCCCAGATCCCAAGGCCAAATACGCTGGGCTCTTGGAGAAGAAATGGACGAGTGTCATTCGTTTGCAGAAGAAGGTGTCGTGCACCCGCTCATCGCTTGGTGACCTGCCATGGAGCTCTCTCGGACACAGATCATGGACCTTGAGACGCGAAACGCATCTCTTCAAGAAGAGCTATCTCTCGCACCCTCCAAGCGTGCTGCAATGCAGGCCGATTGGGTACCCCGTGCTCCCGCCGCACACGTGCTCACCGGACACAGACAAACCATAACACGCGTAGCTTTCCACCCCCAGTACTCGCTCCTCGCCTCCGCCAGCGAAGACGCCACTGTCAAGATCTGGGATTGGGAAACGGGTGAATTCGAGAGGACACTAAAGGGACATCAAAAAGGGGTGAATGATGTCGAATTCGACCACAAGGGTCATCTCTTGGGTGAGTGTGCGTCAATTGCTGAGGGCGCCCCCCTAAGCACGCCCTTCTCGTGCGCGGGAACAACCAGTTACATGCTCGTCGGATTTATTCATCAAGATATGGGATTCTCAGAATGAATGGAAGAACATCAAGACGCTGACCGGTCATGACCATGCTGTTTCTTCTGCACGATTCATGCCTGGGGATCAGTTCATTGTCAGTGCGAGCTGGGACCATTCGATTAGAATATTTGATGTTGCCTCAGCGTAAGTCAAGAACAGCTAGTTCGTGGTAGCACTCACGGAGGTCGACAAGTCACCTTGTGCGGACGATCACCGGCCACACGGACTGGGTGCGTTATGTTGTTCCGTCCGATGACGGGCGACTGTTAGTCAGTGCCTCCAAGGACCAGGTACCTTCTCTCGCGGGTCTTGCCTTCTGTGCCTTTACGAACACGCACGACAGACTGCTAGACTGTGGGACCCTCTCACCGGCGAACAGAAAGTGGAGCTTCGGGGGCACGACCACCAGGTCGAGGTCGTGGTCTTTGCTCCGATTGCGTCGTACAACGCCATCCGGGAGCTCGCCGGCGTTCCGGTTCGTCCGCATGGAGTCTGGCGGTTTCACGGACATATCTCACATTGTATTCAGAACACTGATCGGGTGAAGAAGCCAGGCGCGTATGTCGCTACCGGCTCGAGAGACAAGACGATCAAGCTATGGGACACTCAACGTGGACAGATGCTGAAAAACCTTGTACAGAGTGCCCTTCCAGCACAATGTGGAAAACGATTGATGTCTTTCTGGCAGGCCGGGCATGACAACTGGGTTCGAGCACTCGTCTTCCATCCCTCAGGGAAACTTTTGCTTTCGGCGTCTGATGACAAGACGATACGCATATGGGAATTGTCGACGGGCAGATGTATGAAGACCGTGGAGGCGCACACGCACTTCGTCGCTACCATCGCTTGGGGACGGCAGAGGGTGTCTGTGAGCACCGGAAAGACGAACGGAACGGACGGCGCTGATTCGAAGGCTGGCGAGTCTGAGAAGTTGGTCAACGTGGTGGCATCGGCGGGGGTTGACCAAATGGTGAAAATCTGGCTGCCATGATGCACGGCGAGGCGCACGTCCGCTCTATGCACGCGAGGACGTATCCTCGCCGCGTCCGTGGCTCAGCTCAGGGCTTCTGCAAGGGTCGTCAGGCTGAGCTTGTGCCACGACCTCCCGCTCGTTGACCCGTATCAGATTCCACCGTACCTACCTAGTTCTGTATATCACTGGCGGCGAATATTCACACTCACGTCCTTGAGTTGAAACGCCTCTGTCGGCAACACCCGCAACCACACCCTCTCTCCAGACTGTCAACAGCAGCGATGGCGCCCCCGTCGTCGCCGTCGTCGGGTGCAACGACGTCTGTGCAAGTCGGCGAGTCTTTTTTCTCCCGTTGCCCCGCCCGCAACCTCACCTGTTCGCAGCCCTGCGCATCCGGCCAACGACCTCAGCAGACTTGGCGTCCATTCCCGCTCGCTTCCAGAGAGCTGTCATTCACGCAGCATCGCCCACCACCGTCTCTGTTGACGCCGTTTCTGCTGCACCCGCTGCTTCCGGTTCTGCCACCGCTCTTTCCACTCCAACCGCCACCCCCGGCAAAAAACAAGTATTCACCTTTGACCAGGTCCATTCTCCCAACACCACTCAGCATGCCCTCTTTACGAGCACTGCCCAGCCTCTCATTTCGCGCTTCCTCGAAGGCTTCAACTGTACCATTCTCGCCTACGGCCAAACCAGCAGCGGCAAGACCTTTACCATGACTGGTGTCGACCTTGACGCCAGCCCTTCTGATTCAAGCAACGGCATGGGCATTATACCTCGCGCTGTATCGACGATATTCTCACAGGCAAAGAAGCTCAAGGACGAACGTGGCGGGTCTTGGAACTACAGTATCAAGGGTTCATTCATAGAAGTGTACAATGAGGATTTGATTGACCTTTTGAGTTCGGATGAAGCCACTGGTGTCCGCCGCGAAGTACAGATAAGGGAAGGGAAAGACGGTTCGATAATCTGGGGTGGTCTTCGGGAGGTCAATGTTCGAACCAGTAACGAAGTCATGAAGTACGTGATCGTTAGCCTGTCGATACCCCATAGGCCCGGACTGATGCATTCGCAGCCTTATTCGACAAGGAACCTCTATCAGACGCACGAATGAGACCGACATGAATGCCCAATCCTCTCGTTCACATGCCATATTTTCTTTGACTCTTATCCAGAAGAAGTTTACCGGCTCTGGCCTTCCTCCTCGGTCATCATCCCCCTTGCCCCCCAATGGTCGTTCTCCTTCGCGTCTTGCTCGTCCGGGATCTCTCTATACCGGATCTCCCACAGCCGCCAGAGTTTCTTCTCCTACCTTGGGGCGGCCAGCAACCCCTAGCTTCCATGCCGCAATTGGGAGAGGCGGAGGGCTTCGGCCCGCCAGTTCAATGGGTTTGCGACCACCAGATGGCCGAGTCGCTGATAATGACGACGATAGCGGCGATTGGATGACAATTGTGTCCAAGTTCCACTTCGTTGACTTGGCTGGTTCAGAACGGGTAATCGATTTCTCTTCCCGACTTCGGTATTCGCTGACTTCAAGCTCAGCTAAAACGAACCGCCGCCGCCGGTGAACGTATCAAAGAGGGTATCTCCATTAACAGCGGTCTGCTGGCCCTAGGCAATGTTATCTCAGCCCTCGGTGACCCTTCTCGCGCAAAGTCTCACACAAACTCGCACGTACCCTATCGCGACTCGAAACTCACACGTCTTCTCCAAGACTCACTCGGAGGCAACGCCCATACTCTCATGATTGCCTGCGTTAGCCCAACCGAATGGAACGCGGGCGAGACGGTCAATACTCTCAAATACGCGAATCGTGCTAGGAACATCAAAAATCGAGCAGTTGTCAACGAGAAGGAAGATGGCTGGGACGACATTGAGTGGTTGCAAGGCACTGTCGCTCGCCTGCGTAAAGAGCTCAAACAACTCAAGGAAGGTGGCGGGGTCATTCCTTCAGTTTCCGGAGTATCTGCAACTGCTATTGCTGAACCGGCGGAAACCTCCAACAAGAAGATCCTCGCTCAGATGACTGAACTCCAGAACAACTACGAGGATTTGAGGGAGAAGTATGTCGATCGCACAGAGGAGCTCGCGAGGCTCCGTCGTGAGCTTGGCGAACGCCATCGGACATCCACCGGTGGAAGCATTGGCGGTACCGCAAAATACGAAGAGATTGTTGGGCCTGTCATCGAAGAGTACGAGAAGACGATCAGTGCCATGGAAGCGGAGTTGGGTTTGAATCGGGCAGCCTTGCGTTTGACGAACGAAATGGTGGAGGAAAAGGAAGAAGAGCTGGCGCAAATAACAGAGAGGCACGCCGCCACGGAGCTCTACGTAGAGGAGCTCAGGTCGCGATTGGCTAAGCTGACAGAGCGAGAAAACTCTACCGAAGTACGTCAAATATTTGCCATGTTCTCTCCGCCTACTCATTAGACATACTATAGGCCTACGTCCGCGATCTCGAGGAGAGGGTAAAGTCTTACGACGAGACTTCAATGTCGTCTAGCGAGTCCATGACAGACCTTAAACGGGAGCTCGCTCGTTATAAAGAAGCTGAATCTCATTCCGCCTCCTACATTTCCGAGCTTGAAGCTCGCCTCGCCAAATCCGACGAGTCTATCCTCTCGCTGCAGCAAACCATCGAGCGGGTCGAGAGCGAGAGCGAGAGACGGTGTGACGAAGTCGCAGCACTTCAGGCTCGGTTAGAGAACCTGCGACAAGACGGGGCAAGCTGGCGAACGGACCTGGAGGTACGGGAGAGAAAGGTGAAAAATCTCGAGCTTAAAATGGAAGAGTGGGAGCGGAAGAAGAAGGAAGCCAACGAAAACCGTGCGCGTTTAAGCGGGATGGTGGGAGAAGTCGAGCAGGCGAAACAAAGTCTTCAGGACTTGAACAAGAAGACTGACGGGTCTTCATCCAGCTCTTCCGGAGTCAGCACGCCTGCTGGAGTGGACGTCTCAGTAGAGAACCAGTTGATTGCGTTGCAACAAACGCATGCTGCAACTCTCGCTGATCTCTCTACCGTCACCGTTAAATACCGTAATGCGCTACAAGAGATAGCCGACCTCGCCGCCCAGATCCAAGAAGCTAAACTCGCCAATCCGACCATTCCGGAGTTTTCCGCCCGCGAAAGCATGGAGGCAACGCCCTTCCGGCGGAGGATGATGAGCTTGAGGAGCAAAGAAATAATGGCCGATCCGCAGTTCGACGCATCCCCGCGAAGGTCCTTTTTCACGCAGGCGATTTCATTAGAGTCACTCCATGGAAGGTACTGTTCTGTATCATGCGCTTGCGAAACCTCGCTTACGCGTTTCACCTGAGTAGGTCGGTTTCTCAGTCGGTTTCGCCATCGGTGTCGTTGTCGCAGGAGCTTGGATCGGCACGCTCGCGCAAAATGTCTGGCTCCAGTCAGGGGACCTCCAGCTCGATTTCACACTCTTCCCCCATTCCTCTCAACTTGCCTTTCTCCTTCTCCAGTCTCAATGGCAACACCACCCCAATCGAACAACGATCTGCGTCCAGCATGGAGAAAGAGATCATGCGCCTACAGGAGGTTCTGAATGAGCGTGAGGCAGAAATCAGTGCTTTGGAAGCTACTTTGAGAGAGAAAGAGCAGGCGGAGCTAGCGTCGCTCCCAACCGAAATGACCAGAGGACCAGAGGATCAAACCATGCATCTATCCCTTACGACCATTCAAAAGTTCAACACGGTTCGGAAGAACATGCAACTTCACGGAGTATCATCTACTGTCAATGACCTCAATGCAGACGCGAACGTAGACGAATCGTTGGATCGCCTCAACGAGCTTATGCTGTGAGGGTCCTTCACCTGACTCCTAGTTTTGAATACTTACTTAACCCGGTTCAGGGCCATGGCTCAGAAAGAGTCTCAGCATCATGAGTTGGTTAATTCTTTGAACGATCAACTGTCTCAAATCCGTCGCTCCCGCGATGAACTTGTCACCCTCTCCAGAGATCAGGTGCGTTCACTTCTCGGATGGATGTGCGTCGATCTAACGTGTCGCATACTGCAGGCGCTGAATATGTCGACTGAGCTCCAGGGTCTGCGTGCCAAACATGACCACACTGCCACCGAGTTAGAGTCGGTTCGGCAACGCGAGCAAGGGTTGATTGAGACTATCAAGAAAGCAGAAAATGACCATGTTGCCGCTATTGATGCATTGCGCTCTGCGCATCAAGCAGCTTTAAAAGCGAAAGGTGTAGAGGTTGACGAGCTCGTTGGGAGGCTTGAGTACGAACATGAGGTCGCACTTGGACCCCTCCGGGAACGACTCTCCGTGGCAACTGTTACTCTTGAAAAGGCGCTCAAAGATCACGAAGTGGCGTTTGGCATGCTACAAGCTGTCCACGAAGAAGAGCTCCAGCGTACGTCGCAAGAGGCGAAGACTGTCCTTGAACGACTCGCCGACGAGCACCGAGAGGCACTTGCCAAGGTCACGTCTGAACACTCGGACGCAATGAAACGCAAGGAAGAGGATACCGCTGCAGACCTACTTCGTACCGAAGAGGAATATTACAACGCTTTGACGAAGCTCCGCAATGACCACGCTGAGGCACTGCGTAAGCAGGCTGAAGATGCCGCTGCTATGCTCGATCGTCTTCGCGAGGACCATGCCAGCGAGATACGCATGGCCGAGAAGGCCCGCGACTGTTCACTATCTGAATCACAGTCTGCTCGCGATCAAGCTCTCCGTGAATTGCAGGAAGAGCACACTGCCGCCATTGCGAGAAGAGATGCCATCTATGCAGAGGACACAGAGAAGCTCAGATCCGAGCATGCTCAGATTCTCGCAAACAAGGAGGAGGACTACAGATCGAGACGGGAGAACATGAAGCGGGAACATGCCACCGCAATGGCGGTGCTCAGGGAGCAATCCGAAGCGCAGGTCGAAGATCTCACCAAGACGATCACGCGACTGGAACAAGAAGCTGTTGCTGTTGCTGCGAAGGCGCGCGAGGAACACGAGTCATCGATTCGAGGGCTCCAGGCACGACAAGCTGCCGTTCTGCAGGAGATCGCTCGTGGACACGAGGATGAGGTATCTCAGCTCAAGAAGTCACACCTTGAGGCCTTGACGACATGCAACCTGCAACATGACGAGGAGCGCCTGGCAGCCATGACGATGCATCAGGAAGCTATCAAAAGTCTCGAAGCCGATCAAGAAGCGACATTGGCTGACTTCAGGTCTGCGCTCCAGAGCGCGCAGGAACGGCATGCTGCCATCCTTGAAGAAGCGAGAGAGGCAGCAGAGCATACACTTCATGAGGAACGTGACCGCTCTGCAGGAGCCCTTGCCGAGCTCGAACAGCGCCACTTGGAGATACACGGCAAGCTCCAACGCGGGCACCAGGATCTCCAGGGAGAGCTCGAGACTGCTCGTATTGATTTCAAGACTGCCCAAGAACAACACGAACAAATATTGGAGAGGGAACGACGGCATTCTGCATCGTGCCTGGCAGAGTTGGAAGACACGCATGCGAGCGAAAGAGAGGCCATACTGAAGGACCTCGACAACCTTAGGGAACAGGTGGACTCGCATCGAATAGCGTCCAGTGAGCTTGCTGCGACACAGGCAGCTCAGAGCCTCGCCGTCAAAGAAAAGGCGCAGACCATCGCAACTATGGAGGTGGAGCTTGTAGTTGCTCGTTCAGATAATGACGCTCTTCGCGCAAAGCTGCAAAAGCTCGGGGCTGAGCTCGAGAAAGCGACCGCAGAGCAGACGAAACTCATTCAAGATGCATCCCATCGGGAGTCTCTGGTCGACGAGCTGGAGAAGCACCGTTTTCTGATTGCCGAGGTGCAGGATAACCTTCAGCGCGTCAAGGATGAGAAGGATACCTTGCAGGCGGAGAAGAACAAACAGGAGAGCACGTTACGTGATCTACAGGTACAGCTAGCACGCAACTCTGGCCTGCAGGACACCCCCCCGCGTGTCACTCCAGATCGTAATATCACGTTCTCCAGAGTGAACGGTATGAATGGCAAACTTCCTCCACCTACCCCCCCTCCGTCGGTACCACCTCCACCTGCACCGAAGACCCAGGAATCCCATTCCAGTGTGTCGACTCAGTCGTCGGTTATGTCTCCCTCGACGTCCAAGGACTCGCAGATGGATTCACCTGCGACGTCTGTGGTCTCGATTAATGGCGCTGGGGGACCTCTTCTTGATGCTAAAGCTGCGGCAGCCAAGATGGAGGACCAAGTAAAACATATCAACGAACAGGAGGTGATGATCAAAACGCTGAACAAACAATTGTCCCACTGTGAAAGCGATCTTGCCACTCACATGGATCTTGTGAGCACGCTGGAGACATCGCTGAGCGACTCTGAGAAGAATTGTACGTTGCCACGTTGCATGTCTGGACGCATGGTATTGACTTGGAATATCCGCTGCAGTGCGGAAAGCCCGGATGCAAGCGACGGAGCTTGCGAGGGAGCGAGACTCCCTCAATGGACAGCTGGAAGCACTTCGTAACGAGCTTCAGGAAGCACGTCGGGAAGTTGTTACTGTTCGGAGGTCCGTTGTCGAAGAAAAGCAATCGCTGGAGTCCCGATTGGACGAGGAACGGCGAGCCAAGGAGCGTGCCCGCGCCCAGCTCGATTCGCGGATGGAAGAACTACAGAGACGGAAGTCCAAGTTTGCATGCATCTGAATGTGGCTGATGAACGTCACTTTTCAACACTCTTTTTTCTTTTCTTTTTTTTTCGGCTTCTTAACTCGTTCACTGCTTGTGTTATTGTACCTGTGAGCCCCAATTCTTGTTTTGCGGATACCCCACCTTCCGCTCCCTTTTCGCTAGCTTATATCGTCTACTATGAGTTACCGGTAGTTGTGTCTACCGGCTGCATGCTAATAAATGGCATCGGCCGCGACCGAAGTTCCGAAAGTGGCCTAAAGTGGCCTTGACACATTTGTTGTCCTTCTCCTCCCGAGCATGGGTTTTGCAGTTCTCGCTCGTGCCGTCCGCTACGCATCGCCTCGTGCTGTGGTGTCTAGGTTCCAGAGCACCGCTGTTCCGCGGAAGACACCTCGCGTTCTTCCCTCCTTCTCCCTGGAGAATAAGGTAAGCCGCATTCATGCTCCTGCGCATACAAGGGGACATGGAGCGTTCAATAGGTGTGTGTCGTCACCGGGGCTGCGCGAGGGTTGGGGAACGAATTCTGCAACGCCTTTGTCCAATCGTGCGTTCCCAACCTGGGACTGTGACACAAACTAAAATGACGGCCAGAGGGTGCACGCGACTAGCAATAATTGATTTGAAGGAGAGTGAGGCAAAAGAGGCTGCCGACGAACTGGTCCGAAGCACGTGCGGTGAGTGGCAACCTTGGTCGCTTTGCGCAAGAGCGGCAACTGAAGACGATCCCAAGTTAACAGCGACGTGAAACCAGAGGACCTTGAGGTGATCGGTGTCGGATGTGACGTCTCATCCGAGCTCTCCGTGCAAAAGGCGTTTGAAACTGTGATGGATACATTCGGCCGCGTCGATTCAGTGGTCGCGTCAGCTGGTATGTGTGGATGAACCGAACACGCTGGGTGTGATGCTGTAATTCGGCAGGGATCGTGGAGAACTACTCTGCGTTCGAGTACGTGGCTCTGACGGTGGCTCATGGCGGCGCTGATGCACGAGATCTGTAGCTACCCGTTCGACCGCATCAAGCGGTTGTATGATATCAATGTTCACGGGGCGTTCTTCACGGCCCGTGAAGCTGCTCGGAACATGATACCCCAGGGAGGGGGGTCGATTGTGCTGGTGGCCAGCATGAGTGCTTCGGTACGATTCAAACGTCACTGGGAGCAGAATGGACACCCGCTTACCTTGCACGTCGCGACATCAGGTTGTCAATGTCCCTCAGGTGAGTTGTATATTGGCTGTCGGGCGCTGGATTCGGCTGGAATTGAGAACAGCCACAAACGCCGTACAACGCGTCCAAAGCGGGTGCGTGGATGGGTGTTGTGGAGAAGGGCCGGAATGACATTTCTGCAGCGGTACGGCATATGGCGACCAGTCTGGCGGTGGAGTGGGCGAAAGAGAGGGTGCGGGTCAACACGCTGAGGTGAGATGCGATCCGGCGGGTGACGGAGCGTTGACTGGACGGAAACGGCAGCCCGGGGTACATGCTTACGAAGCTGACGAAGACGATCCTGGGTCACGATCCGGTTCTGAAGGTGAGCGCGAGGTCGGCCGGGTCGGGTGGTGGGATTTACTGTTGAGCAGAAAACGTGGGAGAGCCTCACCCCGATGGGCAAGGTGAGGGTGTTTATTTTAGTTGGATGCGCACACACACTGACGAGTTGGACAGATGGGTGAACCCGAGGATCTTGCGGTGGGTGTGCGACCTGGGGTTTGGTTGGGTGCTGACGGGTCACAGGGTGCGATCGTGTTCCTTGCGAGCGATGCGTCGCGATTCATGACCGGCGCCGAGATTCGCGTCGATGGTGGGTATTGCGTCATCTAGGTTCCGGGTAGATTAGGGTCGGCGACCGCGTTGTATTACCTGTGCCTTCCCGGCTCTCTCCTGCTGGGACAATCGAGTGCCTTGACTCCGCCGTCCATGTCTGCCTCCGCGTCGACGGCCTCTCCCGCCTCCACCGCCTCCCCGTCCCCCACAACGTTCGAGTTCACAAAGAGAAAGCGTTGGGCTGATCTCCTCATCCACGAGCTCTCAGAGGCAATCATCTTCGTCCTTTCCAACGACGCCAGGATCTGGTTTTGTGGTCGCGCCGTCTCCGAACTCCTCGGCTGGTCAGATGTCGAGCTCATTGATCGCCCCTTCACCGACCTCGTGAATCGTAACCCGTCTCTCTCTTGCCATGCCACCCCTTCGTTGACACCACCCTCCTGCAGCAGAAGACCAGCGTGCCTTCCACTTCGCCTTTGACGAGTCTCTGCGCGCTCGCACAGAGATGAATTCGTACGTTCGTCTCAAAGCCAGGACTCTCATTAGCCCGCAAAACATCCCTCAGTCAGAGGTCCTCTTCGAAGTCAAGGGCTATCCCCACTTTATCGAAAACGAATTGGCAGCCCGATGTTTTTTCGCCGTCGCAAAGCCCTACCCCAGCCGCAATGTCGCCATGTACGCGCTTCTGATCATCGACTCCCCTTGCACGGTCCTGACCTCGTCTTCTTCGAGGCTCAACACCTTTTTAGAGCTGAAAATCGAGAACGAACGCCTGCAGACGCGACTCGCCGAGTTACGCGTGCGTGCGCCTTCGCCGTCTGTACCTATATCAGGTGGATCCACATCCCCCGTTTATTCCCGTTTGTCGTCGCCCATATCCCGAGCCTCTGCGCCATCCGCCACTCTTTGTTCCCCTGATGTCTCCAGCTCGCTTTACTCTCAACACCACCCGCGGCCGTCTTCGTACGACGACATTGGTTCGTCAGGTAGCCAGATGCGCGGCTCTGCGTATGAGTCACTGGGACTGCATGCATACAGAGGGCAGTACACGAGCGCACAGCCTGTAGATGATGAGCTCGGCGACGACATGTCGAGGCGGAAGAAGGTCAACGAATTCTCTACTTGGGGGGACATGCATTCACGCTAGTCGTCCAGATGCGCAAGTCGCACAGTGCAGAACAGTATGTCTGTGTTACCTGTGGGAGAACGGACTCTCCTGAATGGCGCAAGGTACTGTCTGGTCCACCGTCACTACGTGTTGCCTGACATGTGCAGGGCCCCCAAGGACCAAAGACGCTGTGCAACGCATGCGGGTTGCGGTGGGCGAAGGAGGTGCGCAGCAAGGTGGACGAGGGCGCGACGGGCAGCGCTGCGTAGAGAGTCTGTAGGAATGTTTGCATGTGTTTCGCCACGGCGCGATTGGTTCGGAGTGGATCGTCGGGCGGGTGTCCACCCTTTTTTTCCACGGCGAGCACGGTCGACGATGTCTGCGCCAGAAGTGTATTCGATCGCCCAGTCGCCCATCACCTGCCACGCCTTCAATGCAGACCGCACCCGTATGTATGCCCCCTCGCCACGTCCCCGCGCAGCTCACCGATGTGTGTCTCCAGTGGTCGCACTCAGTCTGAACGACAGCAAGTCACACATATACGTCAAGCAGGGCAAGGAATGGGTCCCGACGGAGACCCTTGCCGAGGTCTGCATGCCGCGTTCTGCGCCGTCCTCGTAGCTCACCCCCCCCGGCAAGCACGACAAAGCCATCACGTCCATCGACTGGGCCCCGAAGTCGAACCGCATCGTGACCGCCTCGCAGGACCGGAATGCTTACGTCTGGTCCCAGTCTCCAGACCCACTCACGGGCAGAATGGTGTGGAAGCCGACGCTCGTACTGCTGCGTGTCAACAGGGCCGCGACGTTCGTTCGGTGGAGCCCGAACGAAGACAAATTCGCAGTGGCGAGCGGAGCCAGGTCCGAATCGCCATCCGGTATGTGCGGGAAGCATCCGCTGATCTGTTGGACAGAGCCATCGCTGTGTGTTCGTTCGATCCCGAGAACAACTGGTGGGTGGCAAGACAGCTGAAGAAGCCGATCCAGTCTACTGTTCTCTCCGTGGATTGGCATCCGAACAATGTATTGCTTGCTTCTGGCAGCGCGGACATGAAAGCCCGCGTTCTGTCAGCTTACATCAAAGACGTAGATAAGAGGCGAGTTCTACATGGCGGGGTGCGCGCACGCGGCTGAATATATGCACCAGGCCAGCTCCAACTGTGTGGGGTGAGAAACTGCCGTTCAACACGGTGTGTGGCGAGTACGCGAGCCCCGCTGGCGGATGGGTGCATGCAGTGAGCTTTTCGCCGTCGGGGGACGTGCTGGCGTTTGCAAGTGAGTGTTGTGTCGTCGCATGTTGGTGGCTCGTGTAACTGCTTCGACAGGCCACGACAGCTCGATCAGCATTGTGTATCCGGGGGGGAACATGCAAAGGATCCGGATGAGCACACTGCCTTGTGTTACGCTCACGTGGACCACGGAAGACACAGTGGTCGCTGCTGGACACGACTGCCAGCCGGTGGTGTTCTGCGGGACTGAAGGCGGGTGGGCACTCGTTGGGACACTGGACGATACGAGTGGGGGGGCCAAGTCGAGTGCGAAGGCGGGGGGCGTTGGGCGGCTGAACAGCAGCGCATTTAACACGTTCAGAAATGCGGACACGCGTGGACATGCCGGAGGAGCTGATGTTGCGGGGGGCACGGAACTGCTTACGGTGCACCAGAACACGATCACAAGCATCAGGGCGTTCGAGTGGGGCGCGGGGGGGACTGTGGGCAGAGTGAGCACGAGCGGGGTGGACGGGAAGCTAGTGATCTGGAATGTAGTGCCGATCACGGGAGGGAGAGGAAGAGTGTAGCATTGCACATGTATCTACCGTACAGCAACTAGGTTTGTTCGTTGATGACGCCCCAGACAGACGCCTTGAACTAGGGAGGGTGAGGGGCAGGTGGACGGGGAGGGCGGAGCGTACCAGAGTCAAGACGAGGGACATCCTGCGCTCAAGGGCTCGGAGGCGGACGAGGAGGTCGTTGTCGGCGAGAGCCTTGGA
>JBBPOI010000210.1:0-20517 GCA_038091355.1 Phylloboletellus chloephorus | reverse complement strand
CAAGCCACCACGTCGGTCGCATCGCTATCTTTCGTTCTTTGTTAATGCTCACATATTGGACGCAAAAGATAGCAATCATTAAGGAAGCAGAAGACATGAAAATAGATACACTGGATGCTGATGGTACAATTCGTCATATTGGCCCTCGATTTTGCATCGGGACCGGGAATGCAGAGGACATTGGTGAGACCTGGTTTTGGTTCGGGACTTCGGCATCGAGGGACGGTCCGCTGATCATTGCCGGAGTTGAGCCTGTGCTTGGAGTCGGTGGCACACCGCCGGGTGTCGGTACCTTTCCGATGAACCAAGAGGGCACCCAACCGCGATCGCCACCTTCCTCCTTGACGGCCTACGAAAAGGATCGTTAGTTTTAGACACAATCAAAATAGCGGAAACGGACATATGACCAATGGTTGTATCGTTTGAATACCCGCAATGCATCGTCCTTGGCCAGATCCAACTCTTCTTCTCCTTTCTTCTTGTAGTCCATTAACGCAATGCCAGGGAAGCTCGTTGATATAATGCTCAACGGTAAGATTGGTGTCTTGTTTTCTAACAAATCGGTTGAACCGGAGGCCTTAGCTACGGCTGTTGCTTCGGCTATCGCAGACGCGACAGGTACATTTGTCTCTAACAAACAACCTGCAGGCACCCAACCCTGCTTCGAGGTATCGGTGTCGACAACACCGGAGCCTGTTGGGTCCTGTTGTACAACCCACCAACCACGGGCTCGAGAAAGAATGACAAAGGTGTCACCACTATGCGTCGGGATGAGTGAGCCGCCAAATTGTGAAGGAGAAACGGGTACGCACACGATGACATCAAACTCGTCCTCTTGTTCTGCCATATAGGGGTATATGGCCACCGCATATGAAACACCCATGGATGGAGGCATCTCCCTCTTCGTACTCTCTGCTTCAGTGGATCCATACAAGGTCGTTGCTCTGGATCTGGCGCTGTCGGAGGAGCTCTGTCCCGGATGGACCAGTGTACCGGACGTAGTGGTCTCGCGACTGCTCGCGCTCTCCTCACCGCATTTACTTTCGACGACGGGTGAAATGACCTCGGGCCAGCCAGCTTGCGGTGTGGTGCCTGTGAGGGGTGGTGCTGGTGCCGCCAGGTCACTCACCTCGAGCTTCGGAGGACGGGCAATTGCTTTACCCTGGCCAGCAGCGATAGGCTTACCCGGGTGCGGGGCTGTGACATTGGATACGCCATTGCTGCTAGTGTTTGCATGCTCGGATGAAATGGAGGCTTTGCGGAGGGCGTGTTTTTGTTGAGCGACTGCGATTGGGGAACGGATGTCTTTGATGTGCTTCAGCATGAAGACAGGGTTCTTCTTGGCATCTTTCAGCTTTTGAAAGAGGAGCAGCGGTTTCTCATCGTAGCTAAGACATCGTTCGATGCGATTTCCTGTAACACAGATTGAAAGTGAGCGAGGACTAAGTAACGGGAGTGTGGAGGTGTACCAGCTGATCCATAGCATATGAACATGGCATAGTTTTGCCAGTTGTCATTATTAATCTTATATTTCTTCAACGCAGCTGGCAGGACTTTCCACGTCGGGTCCTCCAAGCTGACTTTGAAACTCTTGAGATTGTCTGAGCTGTCTTGCCGATTGGATCTTGAGGATGACAACGGTTGTATTCCTGGCGATTCAGTCGCGGAGGGGGCTGTGTGCCTTTGTGACGCAGAAGAGCCCGGTTGCGTTGGATTAGGGAGCGTCGAGCGGACCTGGGAGGGATCGTGCTCCACTTGCTGTGGGGAGGGATTTGGAGACTCGGCCTCTTGTTTGGTGGGGGACTTGGCGGGATTTACGTATTGAGCCCACTTGAAGGAAGGCTGTCGCTTTAATGTGGGTTCATCCTGTCATAGGGACGATGAACAGGATGCAGAGTGCAACTGGGATGTTCCTACCGATCGCTGTGCATTGCGACCTTGGCTGAATTCCTCGATCAATATTTCGATGGTCTCCTTTAGACGCCTGTTGTCTTCTTCTAGATGGGAGACGCGCTGCGCTGGCGGGTTCAGGCAGCAGTGGGCATGGGGAGTAGACGACGGAGCGAGACACCGACCTTGGTCCTTGACAAGATCACTGAGTTTCTCGACCGACACAACACGTTCCTGTGCCTCAGCTGCGGACATCAGCCGATATGTGGGCGTGGAAGTGAGAGGAAGGAGCGCACACGGGGGGACGTAGTGATTCGCGTCGATGGGAACATGGCAGGCGAGCTTGGCTTGGTAGATTGCTTTGAGGATGGCGAGCCTCTGGCCGACGGTGGCCACCCCGAGGGCCTTGAGGCTCTCTGGATCCAGCATGCAAAGGACGTCTCCGGAGATGTTATGCTCTGCGAAGATGGTGAGGAGGAGGAGTGGCTCTGGGGCGAGGGCGCGTACCTCTAATCTGGTGTTGGTACTGGGGGAAGCCGAGCGACGAGAACCACTGGTGGACGCGGTCCTCGTTCCAGTCCAGGATGTTGTCGCCGTCGTTGGCGATGTCCAAGGCCATTGCAGTGGGGCCAGGAGGAGGAGGAGGAGGAGGACGACGGCGAGTTGGTCCATATTGCACCGCCACCACGAGGTCACGTGGCCATTCGCTCCTTGGCACCCGACCATGGACAATCCGTGGGCGACGTGGCAGCCCCAGCCTGAGTGGACATCCGCGCCGACTGCTGCTCGGTCCACACCGCCCCCGCCTGCTCCCGTCGCCGTCCCTCACAGCGAGCACGCTGCTCCCCCGGACGACGACTGGGGCGCAGCCTGGGCCACGCCCTCGTCGCAGAGTGTTCGCGAACAGCCTGACGTGTGGGTGCCTGCCCGCCAGGAGAATGAGAGGCTCAACCGCGCGGTGGTACGACATCTGAACAAACACCCAGTACAGCTCATTCCTTAGCTTAGTTCAGCCTCCAGAACTGCTACAATCCATACTCCGTCACTGCCAACAAGTCTCGGAAGAGATCTGGCCGCCATGTGAAACCAGCAGTGGCGACAGCTGGAGATCAGGGTTTGACGATCTCGACGACGTGTGCGTCTTTGGCTGTGTCCCTGAAACGATCTTGACGTTCTCGCTAGCGCCAAGCTTCTTGCTCACTTGGTTCCTGCTGATCTGACACTGCCACCCCTGGTCCAATTCTCAGCAACTGCAACCGCGAAAGCGATGAATGAGGCACTTAAGCGTACACGACATTTGCCTGTCGCGGCCAGCAGCCCTTTGTCTCGCTCGTTAGCCTCGAAAGGATCGTTAGCCTGGGAGCAATCCATCAAGTCGAAGCAGCACACCGTCCCAGATGCAGCAGCTGTTGGATGGAGAGTTCTTGAGAAAGAACGTCGTCTCGGCACAGTCGACGAGTCCAAATCAACCAAGGCTGCCACTGGCCTGCTCTCGTTCTGGAACCGCAGAGTGTCTGCGATCCCCGCTGCTCCTGTCGAGATACCCACCGAACGATCCAAGTCTCCTGCAAGGTTAAGCCTGGACAGCATCAAGTCTGCTCTTCATCCACAGTCTTCGCCAGTTGCATCGCCATCGACGACGCCCATCTCTTCCGCACCGCCACCTCCATCCCCTGAAGTCGCAGTGCCAGCAACTGCGTCTTCCGCCGTTTCACGCTTCCTTAATCGGTTTTCGCGCACAAAGAGCGCTCAGCACAGCGCCTTAGCACTCTCGTCTGACGACCTCGAGTTTCTGTCTGACATCGTGCCGAGTGCAAGTGATCCACATGACGATAACATCAATGACAGTGCCTTAGAGGTACTCTCAGGTTCGACCAAATCATCACCTCTTCCGCCAAAATTGCCACCGCCGATTCCGCCTCCTCCAAAGCAACCGATACTGTCAAGCCGCCCCGCTTCGACAGTTGGGCCTGGAACCTCAGTAAGCATGGTGGGAACTGCACCAACGGCCCTTCAAGTGAGAGGTGCACCCCATGCTCCTAATGTCCCTGTCCTGGCTTCCCCATTGTCACCGCAGCCCGCAGCTTCCTTTTCGCCCACGCAAAGTCCCACATTGCCTCTGAAAGACGTAGTGATACCTACCAACGCGTTTGGCCGGAAGCCCTCACCATCAATACAACAAAGGCTCCAAATGAACTCTCAGTCCAACTCGAGGCCTCACTCCCCCTTCACACTCCCTCCACCCCTGAAGGTTCCTGCATCACACTCTATCCCTCCGCTCCTCCCGCCACCGCCGGTTTCTTCTCCGCAAACACCTCGTCAAAGTGCCTTACCTTCGATAACAATGCCTGACCCCTCATCCACGAGGTGGAGCAGTGGCGCTTCTTCGTTTCATGACTCTCATGACTCCGACGACGAGTTCTCTGCATTTGCAGCCTTTCCGTCTGCTCTTTTTCCGTCTTCAGATTCATTCTCTCCCCAACGATCGCCCTCACCACCCTCACCACCTCCCCGTCGTACATACGAGCGCACACACTACCCAAGCTCGTCCTCCGGGTCATCAATATTGAGTCCGTCATTTCAAACGGGAGATCGGTTATGGTCTACGAGATCTACTCTCCCTGTGTCTTTGGATAATTTTGATGAATTTGTTTCTTCACCTTCGGTCACGCGAGGTGGGACCACACCCTCACCACCTCCACTACCCGTGAAGCCTCAATCTCAACATCAGCAACTGCACCTTACCGATACTTTCACTTCTCCTGTTTACCATGCTCACACCCAGAGTCAGACATTCATCTCACCAACCGTCCACACCGGCCTCATGAATAGCACGATCTCGACGCCATCTGTCAGCGACGCAGAACATCAGCGCACGCAGAGCCTCGTCAACCAAGCGGCGTCGCGCGGGGGACTGTTATGGCCAAAATCACCGGAGTCACCAGAGGAACCGAGCGTGAGGGCTATTCCACCACCTCCTTCGTCCTCTACGTCGCCGAAGTTGTTGATTAGAGAGGGGAGCTTTGATTTGCTGGGTGATGGAGATACTTTCAGCGGTGGTGTGAAAGCTCTGCCCGCGCCATTGAGTGTGGCGAGTGTTGGGGGCTTGGGAATTGCGATGGAATCCTCTGTGCATTCCCCTGCTATGGGTGCTTCGCGTGCACCTCTTCAAGTTGCGGGAGGCGCAGGAATGGGAATTGGTATGAGGAACCAACTTCAACGCTCCCCGCCTCCTATACACTCTACATCCACACCAACACTTTCGTTCTCTTCCCTGGGTGTCCCTGCGCCAGCTACAAAGGCCGGATCATTGCAACCCGCGAGGCCGAGACAGACAGGTGGATTATCAGCACAGGATTTATCGTTCTTTGAAGGGCTGTGAATCTTTCTGAAGAGTCAGCGTCGTCCTAGAGGAATGTAACTTGGGCCCAATTTGCATGAGTAACTTCTCCATGCCGCAAAGATGTTGTGAGAGCATAAAATTCATATAGACGACGCTGATGCATAACATGGAAAGCGACAGGATATAAAGGTCGCACCAGGTTGTGGTATTGTCCATGCAGAGAACCTAAACGAGTAAGTGAAAGCAAGCAGAATGCGATAGAATTGGGAACAAGAACATCATACACTGAGTGCCACAATCCCTTCTCAGGACCTCCAAGCCGAGCGGTTCTCTGGTTCCGCGCCATGTGCGTGTCCGTCCTCGCGATAGCCGCCCTGTTCAGTCCCATACATCTCCCTAACCCTGTCCCTTTCATTCTCTCGTGACCTGTACTCATGCGTATGTCTATCTCTGCGCCGACGTCTATTCCCAGAATAATCATCATGATGGTTGTGATGCCTCGATGAACGGGAACGGACAGGTGCCTGAGTAACCGCTTCGGAGTAAGGAGGAGGAGGAGGCATATTCGGGGATTGGGTCGGGTAGGAGACTGGTGAAGCAGGAGAGGCGCTCGTCCCACTCGGTGGTAGGGCTCTTCGGGGATCGGAGGCGGGCTGCTCGATACCGTTTATCGTGTAGCGCTCTGTTCCGTCTGGGAGCCCATAAGTAACATGTTCGTTTCCCTATGTTATTGCGCGTGTCAGTATGACAAAGGGAGAAAAAGTGGAGAGACTGAATGCCCACCTCCGAATCAATGCGCAGACACTTGGTGTGCGTCACGCCATTGACAGTGGAGCTCGACCAACTCTCAGAGACCCACCCCCCTCCTCTTCCGCCATTGCCGATTGCTTGCATCCTGCCGCTCCCGATCCCCCCACCATGGAAATCAAATGGAGAAGACAACATGGCAGGGAAACCGCTGCCGAAGAAGCCACCACCAAAGCGACTCGATCCGAAACCCCGGCGGTCAAATGGATCGTCAACTTGAAAGAACGGATCAAACTGGAACGCTCTGTGAAGATCTCCAAATATTGAGTTGAACAAGACGAATGGGTCTGTAAAGCCTCTGGGGCTACGACGAGACCCGAACCCGAAACCGCCAAACGGATCCATGGGAGGGCCACGGAAGAAGGGGTTCTGGAAGAAGGGGTCTGAGAAGGGGCCAGAGAAGGGGCCATTGGCAGAGGGGCCTTGTGGTGCAGGTGCCGGAGGAGGCCAGACGCCGTGTTGATCGTAGGCTGCTCTACTCTGAGGGTCACTCAAGGCTTCGTATGCGTTATTCACCTGATGGCGTGGAGTAGGTGAGCAATCGGTGGTGGGAGGGAGGTGCACACCTTGCGGAACATGTCCTCAGAGGCAGACTTGTCAGCTGGGGAGGCACCTTGGGGGAGGCGGTCGGGATGAGTTTCCAAGGCCTTCCTCCTGTAGGCCCTGCGGACTTGGATCATGCATGAGCACTATACGTCTCCTGGAAGCTCTTGACGTACTTTCTTCGGTGGTCGCATTGCGGTTAACACCCAGGATTTCATACAGATTGGTGGCCATGGTCCTGTCGACAACGCAAGGAGGAAATGCTGTCAGATGCGACCGAAAGCTGGTCCAGGTGAGGAGAGTCTCAGTCGTGGCTGAGCTCGAACGTTCTCCGCTCTTCCTGCCACCAGCCATGGGTCTGCACGAGGTTGTATTGTGTGCCACGGCACCGCAGCCATCAGGATCAGCACCAGCACCAGCACCAGCACCAGCACCAGCACCAGCCTCAAGCCCTGGAGCATTCGTCCTGCATGACCTCCAAACAGGCAACGCCCTCGCATCGTTCAAGCAGACTAGTTCTGCACCACATTGCAGCGCTTTCGCGGAGACAAAGGATGGTCAGGGAGGTATCATGCTCGCAGCGCAATCGGACAAGGCTCTTTTGAATGTCTACAATTTTCAAAAGGCGAGTGGGCCTGTGTCGTGAGGTGCCCAAGAATCTGACTGTTGGCGAATAGGACCAGATTGCCCTGAAGGTGGTTTTGCCGGAGAAGCTGACTTGTCTGGCATTGGATCAAACGGCCAGATATTGCGCCGGGGGTACCAATCAAGGACGGATGTATCTCTGGGAGGCGCGTTTCATTCCATCTGCCTCGGCGGGCCATGTCATGACCATCTGGTTAGTAGGTCGCGTCGGGCATACTTTACAACTCCTGGGATGCTCACTATCGCCAAGTCAATGTGCTAAGATTCACGTACGATAGCACGGTACTGGTATCTGCTAGCGAAGATTCTGGCGTCAGCGTTTGGTCAGTATCCAAGTCCGTGTTGCTTTTGTTGTCATACAGTAGTCCTGCAGACTGAATCCGTCCCGTCTACAGATTGGTGGATGACGATCTCCAGAATGACCACACTCTTCCACAATTCACCCTGTCGGACCACACACTCCCAGTCACGGATGTCGTCTGCGGTCTGGGGCCATTCCCGAGGTGTCGCGTGTTGACTGGATCCCTCGACCACACCGTAAAGGTGACCAAACCGTGACACCGTCCTCGTTTCCCGACTGACACCACCGTTAGCTGTGGGATCTGGCGACTCAGTCCCTGATAACAACTTTCCACTTTCCAAAACCGATCTCTTGCATAGTCTGGGACATTACTGAACGCCTTTTTTTCGCCTCCTCACCCGACGGATCTATCTTCCAGGTGAACCTGTTTCGCGAACGCGAAGCCAAAAACAACGCCGGACCCTTTATCGAAGCTGTCGGGGGTGCAGGTGCATCCGATGTCGTCCACGTCGAAGCGGACAACACACCAGCGCGGGGGCGACTCATTGGCATTGGTCAGCCCGTGACCGCTCTCTCCATGTCATTGAACGCGTCACTCCTTCTAGTCGGGACAGCATCGGGGCTCATACACGTCTACGATATCGCCTCGCACCAACTTCTGCGTACGATCTCTACACATAAAGGCATGTCGATATCGTTCCTTGCGACGATGCTGAAGCCTCCGGACCTCGTGGGCCATATTAGTCTCTCTTTGAACGTGGCCAGCGTGGCAGATGCGCGGGATGTGATGCCAGTACGGCCGGTTGCAGCATTCCATCGGATGAAAGATGGGAATGCGAGAGAGCAGCATGAGGTGACGATGATGCTACCGGTCACGGGCGAGGTGAGTTCAGATTTGCATCAGAAGGGGGGTTGACTGCTCATTTCGACAGACTGCACAAACTGGCCCGCGTGAATACGACTACTCGGAATCTGAGTTTCAGCAGGATCTTTTTTCATTCACTCAGCCGAGTGAAGCAGAGCCGTTGGGAGGCGCATTGCCAAGGCGGGTGGGAGAGCTCGAGGCGGAGGTGGAGCAGTTGAGGGAACAGCTGGGGAAGGCAAAGGGCGTGAACGAGGCAATATGGCAGATTGTTGTGCAACGGGAGCTCAAGGGCAGCGCGCGGCGAGGGTCGGGCGAGGGGGAGTAGTAGTCCTGTCATTGGAGTGGCTGTGCGAATGCACCGACGTGGCTGAGCTCGTTTGCGCGGACTCAACTTCAATGGGCTTCAAGCAAGGAGCAGTGCTTGCCTCCTGCTCGTTTTTCCTTGGTGTGTGGCTTCGTGTGCAGGCTGTCGAGGCTCGCTGACTCTCGCGTCCAAGGCGTGTTGTTCATATGCTTCTTCATCGACTACCGCATTTTATACCAGGAGCTGACCGAAGACACCGTCAAGGATGGATTCCAGTTCTACGCTACCTTCTTTAACGCACCCCCTGCCATCAAGGTCGGTCTATCAGATACCTTGGCCGCCCCCAAATGACGAGACTGCGTGTAGGCTCTCTTACATGGCTTCATAGGAGTCGGGCTTACCGGACTCGTTGCAAAACTCGTCAAATGGGACGAGGGCGCTATTTTCTTTGATGGCTCAAGCTTAGGTGAAGCATTCCATTCTGACGGTATGTTGTGCTCACGGAACTCCAAGCTGCCTACCTCTTCGCAATCGCGGTCTATGTCGCCGTGACGATCCCATGCTTGCGCACCGTCGTGACTCCAGCCGAAGTGGATACCTTGGTTGACCGCATCGAGGCGATGAGGATCTTGTCCGCTGGGAACACGATCATGATGCTGGTCCTGGGTGCAATACTCGGGTTACAGGTGAGTCCTGACTACCGACCGTGGGATCGCTCGTCTTGGCCCTTCGATGATGGGATATGTCGGCCTCCCGTTGAATGCACCTCTCTCTCCCAAGCTGCGGGACACCGTTTCCGCGGTGCCTGGTAGCCGATCACGTTTTCGGTGTCTCCAGTCTTGCGCCGTTTTCTTGCTTGCGTTCACATGGAATTATAGCTGAGACTTATTGATGGGAACAGGGTGGCGAGGAATATGCACGCCGGACTGAGCTCAGGGAGCTGGAAAAGGCGGAAAAAGAAGCAAGTTCAACTCGCGAGAAAGACAAGGAAGAGTAAGCCTCTCGGTGGAAGAGAGTACATTATACGTCTAGTTGGATTATTTAAATAATGACAGCCCCTGTTTTGGCGTTGTCCTCAGAGTCGCCGTCGTTCAACACAGCGCGACAGGTTTTCCCTTACTTTCTTCATTGTCAAGCAGAATGTCTGTGCTGCTGGACTGGTGTGCACAGAATGGCATCCGGATCGACTCGAGGTTGCAGGTCCGAGTCGTCGACACTGTCGACCCGATGGCGTGCGACGGGTCGTCCCGCACACACGGTCGCTGCGTGTACTCACGCGAAGAGCCGATTGAACGTGCTTGTACCCGTGAGTCTCCATCGAAACAGCGTTCTGGTCGCAGAACTTGTCACGGCGGTGCGACGCACCGATCACTCTGCCGCTTCTTCAGACCTGTGACTCTGCTCCTCGAGTGTCAGATCTCATTTCCTGGCTCCCCTTGGCATTAATGGCACTCCTTCCAACCTTCGTTCTGTGCTAATTTATCTTTGGGCATTGCAGTCGTGTATATTCCAAAGACCGCCGTGCTGTCCGTCAAGTCGTGCTTCTTCTCCCAGCACATATCATCCATACCTTACGGCCATGGTGCACACCTTTCCCTTGCTCTTGGGCTATACGGCGAACTGTGCGTAAATTCTTTTCGCCGTGTCTTGACCGTGATATTGACCTGAACCGCTGTTTCTTGTGGACGCTGCGCGCTTGATAACTCCTATGGCTACAATTCTCACGCCGCGTCTCTTGTTAAAACGGCTTGCTTTATCAAGCTTGCGGGGCCCAAATTCACGATGGTTCGGTTACCTCCAGAGTCTACCGCGGGAAGCGGTGGATATTGCTATGTTCTGGGGTGTAGACGACGTCGTAGACACTCGGGAATGCACTTGCTCAACCCACGGATGTTTGAACACCCATGGCACGTCGAGTGTTGACGATAAGGGTCAACAAGAGGTCACACTTGCCCAATGTCCGAAGTGCATGTGGTTGTGCGACAATCAGAATGCAAGGGAATGGCTTGAAGTCACAGAGGCTGATCGGGAGCAGCTAGGCTTGATGGTGAGTCGAATAAGTCTATCTTTGGATTACGCTGTCATGTCTCCTTTTATTCATCCTCGAGGTTTTTTTTTCCGGATTCTTTCATTTTCTCCCCTGTGACTCCCTGGTTCCTTCGGGATCTACTTTGCGATGGCTTGGAAACTTCATATCGCCGAGCTTTCGTTCGCAGCCTACGGCAAACAGAGCTACGCACCCTTGGTGACTGATGGATGTGGTCCACGCAGTGGCGGACACGCCCTCTATATACAGGCGTAGCTCGTCAACGGGCGTATGAGCGCCTAACACTCAGTGTGCGATTTTTATCACTTAAACGACGGTCGTGACACGGGAATGTCCGGCGTGTCTTTTGATCTGTCGCGTTTCTTTACCCGTCTTGTGTCCGCGCCATTATAACTAATCCACAACGAGCAAAGCACGTTGCATCTATACAATCTCCCTTCCACCTTGAATTGTGCTCTGGTGATCGGCTCTCCCTAACGTTTCGTGTTTTCTATGTGCTTTCTCTTCAATTCATTAACCACTTCCGTGTCCACCGCCTTCGTCAGACTTGGCGCAGAAAACTCTGGGCCGTGTATCTGATCCATCGCACTTGCAAAGATTTTGATTTCGTGTTGACCGTTCCTTTGCCTTCATTCTTTAATTCTCCTTGACTTCCTGATTTCTTTGAATTCACAGTCAAGTGCTTAGCAACTGACGCGTAGATTGCAAGCAGGAAGAAGTACGTCAATACTACCTTGATGTCGTAGAACCCACGTTTTGCGCAGGCTCGACCAACCCTGGGCGGGAATGTAGCTTGTCGTCTGACAGCAGATTAGATGCACCCAAGGACTCCATCGCAGATACCAACCCAACGGTGCATGGGATTTCATTCCCGGGATTCTGTCGCGCGTACTCGCTAGTTTCGACACGTGCATTCTGGGCTGATGCGTATCACGGGCTAGCAATGGTTCCAATCGCCGACGCGTAAGTCGCTCCTCACCTTCTCCCCCGCTTCTACAGGCATGGGATTATCTCCATGTTTCATTGCCTACCTTAGTTCAGCGATGCTTGTTCATATCGCGAACAGACTTTGCATCTGATCGAGAATCATATCTTTATTTTTTCACGCTTGTGATTCGGGTAGACCAGCAGTTGCTGGTGCTTATGTGCCAAGCATTTACATCTAGTAGAACAAGACTCGACGTAGCTTTCTCAGTGGATTCTAGACGGACCAAAAGTTTAATTTGCTGATCCACCTTTGAGTGTCACTTATCCAGACCTCTATCGGACCTTGGATCTTCACTCCTTTTTATCTTCGTCTTTACCTTGACTGTTCCGGTTCAGCATGTACTAATCTGACCCTCCTTTCAGTTTCAATCATGCTAACGATAATCATGTACAAATGGAGGTGAGTAATGCAGTCCGATGCTTCTCATCCAGCTCGCCGTCTATCGGGCAAGGCAATGATGGCTCATGCCGCATGCTGTTCAGCTTTCCTCGAAAGAAGATGTTCATATATTCATTTCGGGGAACTGATGTATCCACTTGTAGAGCGACTATGACGTCTGTGTCGAATGCGGCTCTCTCGCTGAATGTGAACACGATCGTGAGATGGGAAGTACGACGACCCCTACTTCACCCCTGTTGAATGTACATGCACTGTCGCATGACGATGCACCAGCATCTAGCGAGATCGACTACCTCGAAATGCGTACAGTGCAGCCCATCCCTCCATACAGTGAAGTCTTTAATACGTACGGTTCCTTGTCGAACGCAGTGCTCCTCTCTCGATATGGTTTCACACTACCCGAGAACGAACATGACACTGTCAAAATGGTGTTCGACCCATTACTGGCAGTGTTGAGCCTGTTCAAATATGTCGACATGGACGATCCATCCATCGATGACGATAACGCCGTTGTGCGACCTCCTGTGGTCGAGGGCCTTGTAATCGGGAACGGACTCAAGGTAGGTGCGCTTTACGGATGACGGCAGTGCCGACACTGAGCGCCATGTACGACAAGGAACAACGTCCTTACGATCAGGGCATCGTGGACGACGAAGCTATCTCTTCTTTGCCCACCGGCATTGACGAACATTCCGCAAGTAGGACTGTCAATAATTTAGGCGAAGAGCCCGGTTTGGAAAGCATAATAAACCGACTACTCCACGTGTTTGCCTTCGTTGCGGGTGCATGGAGCGCGGATGCGGCATGGGACGAACAGGACGACGGGCTGGTATTCAATCCGCAACCCCCATTGACACGACCAGTCTCACTCCCGATTGGAGACGACACTTTCCAGGTCAAACATGACTTTGTTATCAACTCTGACGGGAAGATATCGCATAACCTCTGGCTTCTTTGCATCATTGTCGCCTTGTTTCGGTCGCACGTCGGGCCTGCTTTCGGAGACCTGATGGAAAGGGTTGCAAGCGGTCGTGAAACCATGACCTCGCTGACAGAATTCAAAGCAAGATTAGTTAACGTCCAGGGTTACGCAGAGCGTCTTCGTCGTTTGCATGATGGAGGCAGCGTTGACGGTAATATTTTGGTAATCCGGGAAGGTATGCGCGGCAATAGTTTAGGCAGAGCGACACCCGAGTCTGCACGAGAAGGACGAACAGGGCACATGCGACACACGTCCAATGATGACATACAGATAACGGACGCAACCCATCGCGTGGCGCTCTTACTAGCCCGCATTGTGGTCGGTTTGTGTAACGACCGATATCGCCCTCCCACTATCAGGAAGCAGCAGCGCGGCATCAGTATGACTGCGGCAGAACTTGGGGAATTACTTGACGTGAGTGGTTTGTCTAATCGCAGTCCGTATCTTTGGTCCGTCTTTCTTGTCGGTTTTTCTCGTGTGTCTGAATATCACGCGTCCGGGTTTGGGGTAATTAGAGGCTCTCTTCTAAGGTCTCCAGTTATCCAGGGCTGCCTACTGCGGCGAAGCTCTGGACGGCCACCATGGCTGTCTCGGAGCAGGGCATCAGGTACGGCCATATCGTCCCACACTGATATGACTGTGTGGGGTAGGCAGTGTCTGAATCCACTGGCAGTGTCGAAAACTATTCGTTTGCCCGTCAACTTTAGTTCCGTCAAACATTGTTCCTCTTATTTTATTTTTCTGATGCCCGTTCATTTTCCCTTTTTTTTTTTGGCCCGTTGTGAATTGCGGAGTCGCGGAGATGCGCTGATCGCCATCACTCCTAACCTGCCATGCTGTGTCCGGTTAGAATATGTGTAACGGGGTTGATGAAGCCCACCATTATCCTTTGGCGGATCTATTTCTCCTCCCTTCATGATATGACCCCCTTTGCTTTTCCCGGCGAGAAGATGTCAGGGCCTTCGCGACCTCGTCGTGAAGACGATCATCTCCACAACTGCGTATATGCGGTGCGGTGGCCCATCTTCGCTACCGATCAACAGCGGGCTTTGCCATTGTTTCTCGAGTAGATTATTCACCGCCATATATGGGGCTCCGGAAGCCCTTGTTGCTTGCAACAGTGATTTCCATCGTTCTTGCCGCCTGGCTGATCTGATATTGTTCTTCGGAAGCGTATGGAGTTCATGTTCGTTGACAATTCCATTCGCGATTTGCATGTTACGGAGTTTGGCTGGTAACTGACGCAGTTTGCGTTTGTATAGGGAGTCCCAGCCGGTATGCATCGCACGCGGAGTGCCCTTGCCTTGGCGCTCAGCGAAAGATCGGTTGTAGAAAGTTGCGCGGCGTGTTGGGGTGCCATTCTCGAGCAATAAAGGTATGACATGAGAGGTAGATGTGTACGTGTGTGCCTTTCTTGCTCAATGAAAATCTGGAAAGGGGCGCATATAATGTTCATGAATCAGAACCACGCGATAGGCGCGGTTGGTTTTCGATAAAACAAGTTCATACCTGTGGCCAGCCATGGCAGTACACACACTGGCCATGGGGGTACACCCACTAGCACCTTACAAAACTTACAAAACTTGAATTTGAGTGAATGTTCAAAGAATTTTGATAGATATATGAAGAATACATGAATGTAGAGATAAGTACAGTACAGCACAGTAAAAAGAAGTTTTGAGGTCTGAAACCATGTCAGTACAAACCCTTTCCATGTTCAGCTTGATTGCAGTGTATGAAGCATACTGCCAGTCACTGTGGGAATCTCGCTTAGCTTTGGTAACAATATGTACCTGGGGCGCGGTTCGGTCGGGGTTGCGTGACCCAACTGTCCCGAGATGGAAAGTGACCCCCGAAATGGAAGGCCCCACCCCCCCGGGGCCGGGGTTCGCCGGGCTGTGACACGGTCGTACTTGCACGTGGTAGCAGAGCACAAGGAAAAACCAAAAAAAAAATAGAGGAGGACGCGACGACAACGACAACGTGCGACGACAGACGAGGAGGAGGAGGAGAAGAAAAAGAGGTCACACGCGCGCAGAAAAGGACACGTTCAAGGCCGCGAGTAGCTAGCTAGCTAGTACGGGCAAATGGCAGCGAGCAAGGATCTTTATATATCGTACAAACAGCTGTGACTACGGTGTGTGTTACAGGCAGTAACATTTACTATGCGTTCCTTTTATTTTTCTGCTATTTTATTGACACTCTATGCATCAGCGCAACTCGTCAATGAGTTGCACCACCCTATGCTTTACTTATTCCTTTATAGATCCGGGATCTTCCCTGGATCTGCCCACACAGCCTTCTCTTTCATCTCCGTGCTGTGTGGGGCTATGCTTTCATTTACCGAGATCTCGGTGAGATCTCATACATGCGTTTACCTTATGCTTTTCATTTCCGTCTAGGCTGTGGCACAGCATCAAGGCTGTTCTGCCACCGCCTCATGCATCACGCCTGTATTTAATCTCCGTTCACAGCCTTGAGGGCTGTGTTCCCATATGTAGTATACTGCCATAACATGTACAAATACTGTAGTATAGTATATAAGGCCGAAGGCGCCGCCAGGAGACTTTAGTCAAGTTCTCCTTGGTCTTTCCTCCTCATAAGGGCCTTCAGACGAGACTCATCCCCTCTTTTATGCTATAAGGCTGCTACTACACGGGTCGGGCTACGCTATGCCTTGGAACTCGGTGTTTGGGTTGTCCTTCGATGGGCTGGTTCCCTCCAGACGTATACGGGAACTGATGCCAACGACTACACGGACAGGGCTCTTGTGTTGAGTTGTTACAAGAGCTTAGAGTCTTGGACTGAATTAATGTAGACGCGCATGCGCATCCACCAAGCATCGAAGCTCTTGGGAGCTCCATTGTAAAGACCCGGGTCAGGGGCCACCTTCAAGACTTCGGCAGCTGTAGGCTTCCTTTGCCAGTCTTGTAATAAGCCCACCATTTGGGCCTGGATATTATTAGCTGTTCCCACAGCTATTCAGGGGTGATTCCCTGAGGAAAAGACGGGGGGAGGGGCGCAGAGCCAGAAGGGCCTGGACTTGACACATTACTGCCGGTGTACATGGCAGGCAGTCAACATATAGGGGGTGCAGCGAGGAGGACAGAGTTTTGAGCGCGCACGGAGGGAAGATCGAATGTTTTGAAATTCCTGCCTTTCCCAGCGAGGAACAGGAGGAGGGATGTAAACTTGAACTACCGGCGTAGGGGATCTAGCTGGAGTAGGGGTGAACTGGAGAACGGGGGCTCACTCTCCGAAATTCCTTGGTTCCTTTTTGAAAGGAACAATGGGATGGTCGTTTGGATCCACCGAAGCTTCACCAAAGAAAAGAGGATATAGGAGAAAACCCCTCTGCCCTAAATGTGCGGGCGAAACAAAGTAAAAAGACCATAAAGTGACGGTGCGCGAGCAGTGATATGGTGTGGCTCAACACCCCTTCTTTCCCAAAAGAGGACGCCTGAAACAACCTTCAAAGGCTTCTATGTGCTCCAGGCCGCACTGGGCTACATCGACCTCAGTTCAGATGTAGGTCACCCACAACAATCCAGCAAGTGTAACGAATAAACGAGAGTGGGGGTTGAGTTCGGGATTCCGATGCTTCGAAGGGAAAACACCAGGAGAAACAGACTGGAGTTGCCAGTCTGTCCCCCGGCCTTATATACACTTCTATTGCATATACATGTTATGACCTAATCTATAGATCACTATAAATAAGGCAGGCCGGTAATTAAATATGCATGTAAACAGTGAGGAAAGCATATGGTAAAGGTGAGGCATAAACAAGGAAATCATAAGGCGTACGCATGGTCAACATGCAGCGTGTGCGTGGATCATAAGGCTGTTCCACAGCCTGTGAGATAAAAGATAAAATGAAACACATGTCTGATGTGCGTGTTGCATAGCCATGCACAGCACGGAGATTAATAGATAAACGATCCAGGGGAAGGTCCTGGGCAGATCCCAGATCTGTGCGAAGATAAGGTTTGCAGGAGGGAAGGGGGCGATAAAGGTTATTCCCCCTTTAGGATCAAAGGCGATTATAAAGGAATGCCCTCCTGTGGGTTAGCTAAGTCGTTAACGAGAGCGAAAATGGAAAATAGGGGTAGCCGCCATTGAGCATTTGTAACACAGTATGGAATTCGCCTTTTTCTGGTTTTGCATAAAGTCCGTGTTTACAGTGTTAGAAACACAAAGCTTGAGCTGCTGTGCGCTCGCTTTTAGCCCCTGTTTTTAGCCCCTGTCTTGGTGGTCAATATTTATTTTCATTATATTTATGAAGTTGAGCTGCTAAAGCGCTCCTTCAGTAAATATTCGTTTCTCAGTCACGTGATCATGGGAACATGCATGTGACTGTGGGAATTATCTATTCATTTATTCGTTTTATACCATTCCATGTAATCATACAGAACCTTATTAGTAATAGATAGCATTCATAGTAAGCGAATACCAATATTCGCTCTTATCATACACAGCATTAGTAATACGCTGCGCATGGGCGCACGGACCATGTAGTTAGAGTATATAAGGCTGAATGAAAGCACCCCAAGAACTCTAGTCAAGTTCTTGTGGGTTTTGGCCTGCAATCTTGGTTCGATCTATCGTTCTATTCGTCGAGGTATAGTGTGAGCGTGCAGGGTCTTTATTAGACTCTAGTGTTGCCACATACAGAGTCGTCGGAGGACTTCTCGGACATGCTTCCGGTGAGAAGCTTTGTCCTCGGAGTAGATGAGAATGTCGTCCAAATAGACTGACGCAAACATCTAAAAGGTCGGTGAAGATAGTATTGACAAACCGCTGGAAAGCTGCAGGAGCATTGGTAAGACCGAAGGGCATTACGAGCCATTCATAGGAGCCATAGTGCGTCCGGAAGGATGTTTTCCATTCATCTCCGTTGGCGATCCAGACTAAGTGGTAAGCATGCCGGAGGTCGATCTTAGTGTAAATTTGTGCATGGCTTGGAGCATCTAAGAGGTCGGAAATACGAGGAAGGGGGTAGCGGTCTTTCTTCGTGATCTTGTTGAGGCCCCGAAAGTCAACACAAAGGCGGAGTGAACCATCTTTCTTGCGGACAAAGAGGACCAGAGCCGCATGAGCGGAGGACGAGGGTCGGATGAATCCCATAGCCAGATGTTCATCTAGGAATGTCCGGAGGGATTCGAGTTCGGATGGAGAAAGTGAATATGTGGTTCCTATCGGAGGAGAGGTTCCTTCTTCCAGATTGATCTGGAGGTCATGTTCGCAGTGCGGGGCAAGCCTAGAGGCTTTACTTATACTGAAAACGTCAGCGAAATCATGATATTCCGGAGGGACACCAGAAAGGTCAACAGGTTCGGAGTTGGAGGAGACAGAGCAGAGGTCTGCCTCATCCAGACAGAGTTGCAGGCTAAACTGTTTTGAACCCTCAAGGCGACAAGCAAGTGCAAAAGCAGGTGCATTGATAATTGCAATGGGGGGAGCCTTGCGGGCGGAAAAACATGGTGGATCTTCAGCCGGAGGAAGCAAGTCCGGAGGCTGTGGAGGTGAGCTCGGGGGCGTCGGCCTCGTCTGTTCAGGTGAACAGAAAAAGATACTGCCCGAAACCCAGTCAATCAACGGATTGTAGCAGGTGAGCCAGTTGTGTCCTAGAACAAGGGAACAAGAACCATCTAATGGAGTGACATAGGTTGTCATCGGAGTGATGTCGCTGGTTGGAAAACAGATTGCCAAATCTATAGCTTGAGTAATGACGGAGTTGGTGGTCCATCAAAAAGCCATAGTTGGACCGGAGGTACGGAGTAAGTAGAGAGTGTGTGCCTGTTGACAAATGCAACATCTACAAAGCTATCGGTAGAACCGGAGTTCACCAAAGCTGTGAAAGCCGGAGTGTCGTGTGATAGGAGGGTAATGGAGGACATAAGCGATTTCGAGTCTAAAAGAGTGGAGGCATTGAGATAGGTCTCCTCGGATGCACGGACGGATTCAACGCAACCTCCTTTCCGTGCGGAGTCAAAGAGGTCGCAGACTATTTTTTTGTCTCCAGAGCGGAGACCTCGGGTTTGGTTTCCGGAGTTGCGGTCTTGACTGTCCAGCCTTTAGCCGCCCAAGAGGACGACTTCGGACAATCCTTTGCCATATGTCCAGCAAGCCCGCAAAACATACAGAGCTTGTTGTCAAAGTGGTATTTTCGTTCGGCTATGGTAAATTTACTGTCTTTGCCTAGTTTTGATGAGAGGTCCGATTTCGGAGGAACGGAGGGAGTGGTGCCCTTTTCCTTAGACTCCTTAGAATCTCTAGGGGTGCTGAAAGTTTTGTCGGAGGGTTTGTCGGAGGATCTGATAGAAGAAGGAGGTTTCGCCTGCCTGCTAAGTTCGGATCTACGCTCCTAGTAGCATGCATCGATAGCATGGGCAAGATTCCAGAGTTCGGAGAGGATAGGGGGTTTTCCGACATGAGAGATTTCGTCTTTGATATGGTCAGGAAGACCATTGTAAAAATGGTGCCAGAGCACGCCTTCTCTATAGCCTCGGACTTGCGAAGCAATGCTGTTGAACTCAACAACATACTTGTTGATCCGTTGTCCATCTTTCATAGACAAATGGTCAAGCTGGTGTTCCACATCTCCAACGGGGTCATGCAGACCGAAGTTCATCTGAAGTTCTCGGACAAACTCCATATAGCTGTCCATCCAGAGGGGACGGAACGTCGGATCTTCTACCTGAAGTAGATCTGGTTCGAACCATTCTAGTGCCATGCCTTTGAGATAAGACTGCGCGAAGGTGACTTTAGCACGGTCCATATGGAAAGCATTAGGATGATCTTGGAAGTTCAGTTCGTATTGCACCAGGAAAGCCCGGAGTTTGCGCAGATCAACACTGTCAAACTGGTCGGGTTCTCGGACTTTGGTGGGGGGGATAGAGTCAGAAGCGGGATGACAGGCAGAGCGAGAAAAATTTTGAATAGCCGAAGCTAACTGTCCCAGTGTATCGCTGGGAATATGCTCATCTTTATCGTCATCTCCAGGGGGTGGAGGTCCGTCATCAGAAGGTTCATCTCTGGGGTAGTTGTTATGAATTAAGAAGCATGCTGCCAAGGACTGCCATTACCCTACCCTTTTCTACATAGACGTTTGGCTAATGGGATTAGGGAGCGAGCTGCTGTGCACCACCCCAACTCCTTAGCCCATACATTCGTTACCTTCAGGATCACGTGATTCGGTCACGTGATCATTCTTCTATTCCAAGTCATGTGATTGGAAGTCATGTGACATTAGTCATGTGACAACTAGTCGTGTGATGTGGCCTAGCCATGTTTGGGCTCTTATCTTTAGACCCTTAGCCCAGGTCTGGACTCTTACCTCATGGTGGTGGTGCATTGATATGCCCACACATCTTCTTCTTTGCCGAGCCTGCTGGCAAGGGGCT
>JBBPOI010000209.1:0-20526 GCA_038091355.1 Phylloboletellus chloephorus | reverse complement strand
TCTGACTTTGACATCCCCGACGCGTCCCCCTCCAGCACTCTCTACGACTCGCAGTCCTTTTGCCCCTTCGATGACGTCCACCCCATGCTCGATCTCGACGACACCCATCTTTCGCAGTGGCTGAACGACTCCCACGTCTCCCCCTTGGATCCTTCTTCGTCGTCCCCCATCCCTATACGTGGCGCCCATTCAGACCCACAATCTCCCTCGTCCTTCTATCCGTACGCCCATCATGCCTTCCCCCACAACACCTCCTTCTCCCCGTCTGACTTCGCAGCCCTGCATCCTCTCCCCCGCTCGCTGTCTCCAACCGACATTTCTGATGGTTACCTCAGCTCACCCGGTCTCCGTGTCTCGTCAATAGCACCCGCTGAGACTTCGCTGAGACCTCCCGCGTGGGCATCCCAGCTGTGGGATTCATCTCATTACGCACCGTCCACCTCCTCCTGCCGTCCTTCCGCCCCCCACCCCCCCCTATCCGAGGGCCCTTACACTGCCAATAGCCAACGCTTCCAGCCGAGAAAAGACGCCAATCCCCTGGGCCTGATGTTCCAGTCATCAAGCGCTCCATCTCCCAAGGTCCCTACTTTGACGCGGGCGTACAGCCGTCGTGCAGAGTCGGTTTCCATTGCCGATGATCGTGACGCCACCGTGCGACGAAGGAAGAAGCTGCCACCAGATGAACCCCCCAAGGATCTGAAATCGCCCGAATCTCGTACGTGTCTATTTGTCCATATCCGTCCGTTCTGTGACTGTCGTCATACTGACTACTTTGTCCATCTCCGATTTAGTTCATCTCAAATCTGTCTTGAAGCAACCGAAATTAGCTCCGTCCGCTTGGCAGCTTTACTTCACAGATTGGATCCAGCACCATCAGGCAACCAGTACAAGGAAACTTAACGTCGCACAGGCTGCCAAGGAAGCTGGCCAGGAGTACGCGAACCTGACTCCAGAAGAGAAAGAGGTATGTGTTGCGCCCGATGCCTTTCACTGATCTGACCTTCCATGATCAGCCGTACAAGCAACGTTCTCTTGTCCTAAAACAGGCGCGCGAACGCGAGAATGCTGCGTACATGCGGACCCTGACGCCCGAAGATATCAAGCGAGAGAATGCTTTCCGGACTGCCCAACGGAAGGCAGGTCGGTCTCGGAAGAGCAATCTCAAGGACCCCAATGCACCCAAGAAGCCACTGAGCGCGTACTTCATGTTCTTGCAGCGCATTCGCTCGGATCCTGCGCTTGTAAAGGGGATCTTTGGCGACGAACAGGAGACTACCAAGCAGAGCGTTTTGGCGGCTGCGAAGTGGCGGTCGATGACTGACGACGCGCGCAAGGTTGGTCGGTCATCACCATCATGACATCAAGCGTCTTACCTCTTCCTCTCAGCCGTTCCTAGCTCAGGCGGAGCAGGAAAAACTCGAGTACGAGGCTGCGCGAAGGCTGTACGAGGAAGGAACGACCGGCCTAGGTACTGGAACCAGCATCAACTTTAGCATTCTTCCTGGATCACCGTCTGAGAGCCCCTTCCGCGCGCTTCGTGCCATCAAATCTGAGTCGTTTAGCTCGGAAAGCGAAAGCGATGGTGTGGGCACCGACGACGGCGCGAACAGATATACCCAACTATGATTCCTGATGGGCGGCGTGCACTTGGCCTTTTTTTTTCTTTCGTTGGTCGCTAATCACCTTATGCTCATTGGTTCATTTTGCACGACACCGGACTGTGAATCCCTCGGTTGGCCACTGTATTGATAAGACACCCCCTAGTTTACTTGTTCATATACCTCGTGACTTGCTTAGCAAAGGAGCACGCAATTACTATTAGCACAGGGACAGAGACGCAACCATCTTCTGATGGGGAGCACCCTCTTCATCAAACTGAGCCCCCTATCCGCGGAGAATGAGCACATCGATCAAGATGAGAACCACGAGGAAGGGAAGGGATATCACCTCGGGCTGATAACCATGCCTCAAAAGGAAACACAGGTCAGCCGATATGAGGTGAGGAGGAGACGGCAACGCACTTTGAATAGAACCCTATGACAGGCAGCTGCGAATGGCAGACGACTTTGGCAACTTGCAACACACCGGTCTGCTTCGCGTCGTCTTTCACCCATTGATGCAATGCCAGCACGAGACCGCGCCCGAAACGGTGGTGCCGATATGGCTTGAGAACAGCCAGGCGGCTGAGCTTGTAATAATCTGTGCCCTCCATGGTGTAGGCTCGGACTGTCCCGATCGGTGTTAGACAAGGTACTAGCCGGAGCAAGAAATGGGTTGCTGTCCGATCTTGCCTGTGCTCGTAAAGATAAAGATCGAGGCAAGGTGCGATGATAGGAACAGCATACTGGTCGACCTCGGCATCCGCTGGAAACCGCTGCTCGTGTACGAAAACGTCGGTCCTGACGTCGATGCACTGATCAAGCAGACTCTCCCTCCCCTCGTGACCTGCAGGGGGGACGACGATGATTTCGTGCGCTGGCGAGGGCGCATCAAGATCGGGCATGTGCGTGGGTGGTGCAAAGCTCTCGCGGCCCGAACATGGCCGGTGGTCAAGTTAGCAGGCTGGGGGGTTGGCTAATTGCTTGCTTACATAATAAACCGAAAATATTCTCAGTAGGAAAACTTGCTGTCCTACCATGATCGAGCCTTTGGCAGATGTAATATCAAGAGCCTCCCCCTCCGGTGCGCGCATCCTCAAGTCCATGGCAAGGCGTCCCTTTCCAAGCCACTTCTTCTCCCCTCTGCCTCGCCAATGGAAGGGCAAGGAAAAGGCCATGGAACCCCAAACGGTCGAGTGCAAGCAATGTTGGCTCCCGCCATCTGACCCAATGGCAAGCTCTTCCTGCATTTCTAGACATTCACCATGGTGTACAAGTACCCCCTTGTTCCATGTCCTTTCCTCTCAACACTCATGCTCTTGCTTCTAGAGCGTAATCCACTGTTCATGACGAACGAGGTCATCCCGTGGCGGTCACAACACGTACCTCAACCTTCCCGGCGGTGTACACGGCGCCACTCCACCGCACGTATTCTCTCGTCTCAGATTCGCTCGCTCGATTCGCCCCGAACCTTCGACCCCTCGCGCGATCTTCAAGAGCCTGCTTTACGCGTTCACAAACTCCGCTCCCTTTTAGCTGCTCCCACCCCTTTCGATCCCGAACAAGCTTGGCACCTTTACACGGCGTCAGTCCAGGGTGATCCTAACCCCCCGATTCTTACGCCAGCAGAGCAACTCAAATTTGCTCAACGGCTTTGCAACGCCTTCGAGCTTTTCGGCGATACTACACCAGACCTGCGGTTGTTGTATACCTGGGGAGTCCGTCTTCATCCTGTTCTACGTGATGTGGCGTCGAATTTTGAGGGTGGTTCTCTGGAGAGCATCTCTCTCAAGTGTCTCTCTGTCCAAGTTCATGCGTGGTTGGGAGATCTGGCGCAGGCTACTCAGCTGGCTCGCGAAATTCAAGCGGCGCAGCTCAACCATCCCGAAAGGAGTGCTCTATTGTGTGTCTATCGAAGTATTTTGGTCCTCTCGCGATTTCAGCAAGGGACCACAGATGCACTCGATCTGCTGGTTCGGGAATGGAAGTTTTTGGGTCCCTTTTGTTCCACTGGGTCCATCTCCTCCCCACACGCTGTTTCGTTCCGCAAAACGATCTATAAACTGCTTGCGGACATCCCCAATGGAGCCAGTCTGTTACTCTCCCGCTCCAAGATGGACAAAGACCACCGATTGTGCATGGGCGAGGTGCTCTTGGAGACATATTGTGCCCAGAAATTACTTCACCAAGCTCATGCGCTGGTGCTTGAAATGCGCACACAAAGACTACCCGTCAAGTTCCATCTCCAGACCAAGTTGACCCACCTCCTTGCAAAAAAGGATTTGTTTGCTCTTGCGCACGAGATATTCACACCCTTGAATCCTTCGACCGAACCCCAACTGTATTGTTCAACTGGACTCTATCTCTATGCGCGCCAGGGCGACGTGGATCGTGCAGAGCAGTTCTTCAGCAAACACAACCATAACGGCTGGTCTATGTCAATTGCCCGGTGTATGCTGATGCATGCTTATGCGGTTGCCGGCAAAGTGGAGACGGTTGTTGAGCTCTTTCACAAGTTTTTCCCAAAGACCTCGGAAGACAATTCTCTCGCTGAACGACCAGGGCTTTTGCACTACACTACCGTCATCTTTGCCCATGCCGAACAGGCCGACTTCGATGGTATCGACTTCTGGTTGGAGAAAATGCTGCAAGCTGGGTGTCGTCCAGATGGTCACGTCTACAGCATCGTCCTCCAAAGCTTTGCGAAGCGCGGAGATGTCAACTCAGTGGCTGCCATCTTAGATCAGATGCGTGATGCTGAGCTCAAGCCCGATCGCGCCCACTACACCAGTGTTATCACCCTTCTCGCTCGGAGGAAGGATGCTGTCGCAGCAGAAGCTTTCTACCAGCGGTCTTTGCGCGAGGGTGTCACCCCCGACCGTATGATGATCACATCTCTCATGAATGCCCACGTGGAATCTGGTTCATGGGACGGTGTTATTCGCGTCTTCGACTACCTTCGACATTCTTCGTACTCTCGTTTTGATTTACCCGTCGCGGTTTACAACACCCTCCTGAAAGCTTATGTTCTCGTCGGCACTCCATTTTCTATCGTGTTCGCGATGTTTCGTAAACTCCGGCGGGCCGGCGTGCGTCCTGACGGCTACACATATTCCCTGGTCATTCAATCCGCTTGCGACGCTGGCAAGATGAATGTTGCCGAGGAGTTGTTTGTGGAGATGGAAGAGAAATCAAAGGCGTGGGGGTCGTTTTATCATCTCCACGCATACGTGCTCACCATCATGATGGCTGGGCATGTGCGACAGCGCTCTACAGCTCGTGCGAAGGCCTGTTACGAGGATATGCAACGTCGTGGGATCAAGCCAAGCTCCCTCACCTACAGGCAGGTCCTCCAGGCATACGCAAACGATCGGTCTGAAGGGAGCCTAGAAATAGCGGAGTCGTTTCTGAGACAATTCATGGATGCAGATGCCAAGGACTCGCGCTGGATTGGTTCCGAATCCCGTTCATCTGCTCTCGGGAATGTTCACAGCCCCCTTATGCTGGTATACGCGAGGAACGAGAAGCCTGGGGAAGTGACACGTTTATTCAATGAGATGTTGGATGCCGGGGGCGAGCCATCCTTGCAATCTCTTACTATCATGCTGGACGTGCATCGCCGCACAGACAATTTTGAAGCCGTTCGCCGACTGTGGCCTCAAATATGGGCACTCGCATTGCGGCTCTCTCACGCTGACGAGCTCTTCAAGGGAGACGACCCACCTATGTCCAGGCGACACTCGAACCTCCTCTGCATGCCGTTGTCTATCTATATTGATGCCTTATCTGCAGCAGGCGAACATCACGCGGTACTTGACGCTTGGACGAAAGCGAAGGCGGAAGGTTTCAGTTTCGATGCCCATAACTGGAATCATTTAGCGGTCGTTTTAGTCCGAGCAGGCGAATTGGACCGTGCCTTTGAGGTGCTCGAGCGGGTGCTTATTCCCTACTCACGTAAAAGTCCAATTATCAGGGACTTGACCCCTGAGTCACCGTTGGTTTTCGGCTTGGTGGCCCCTGACGTTGACATGCCTGCCTCGGATTCACCCATGCACCGAAAGGCACGGCGGGCGAAAGCGGTCAAAACAACCACGAAGAGGGTGGGCTCCATGCTGGCGATGGAGGACTCGACCGATTTCGCACATCCCCTGCACATCCTCCATCAGGTCATACCGGGTTTGTCGATGTGGCGTCCGCATGCTGTCACTCTGCATGTTCTGTCCAAAGTTCTCGGACATCTCCAAAATGGACGCCTTGTACAGCCAGTGCTCGCTGCCGGCGCGCCACCGCACACATCACAGCACCCTGACGACATGCAAAGCCAAGCGGAGATTGCCAATACCACACTGCAACGCATCTATCACAACTACCCGGAAACCGTCCGGGCTGTCGTCCTCTATGATAGACAACAGGCCCGGCGTGATGCAATACAGAGGACACCTAAGCAGTGGATCAAAGTGAAGAAGCAGCGAGTAGTAAATACATTAGCAGATGGAGACACTATTGGTCTGCATGGGTAATGATGATTGACTGGAAACGCAAATCGGAATGACCATTGGCCCCGGTCTGCGTCATGCATCGTCCGATGACTCGGAACCCTCCGAATCGCCCTCGCGATGTATTCTTCGCCCATGCTTACCGGTTCCATGTCGGTTCCTCTGGACGGGTCCGGTCGTAGTCAGCTTCCGATGCGTACGGAAGAAGAAAGGATCTGACCAAGGGAAGCTTTTGGCCTTGGTTGCCAAATGCAATTGAGAGCGGTGTCGTGTCTTGCAGGTATAGAAATGTGAATCTGAGCGTCAAATGGACTCCGTTATACATACCTGGCACTCCAGGAAATCGTTTGGCCGAGAAAACGACAAAAGGGTCTGTGAAAGTCTGAGCCAGGACAGGAGAGACGTTCGTGTGAACACCCAGCGCGCCGGCCTCAGGAGCTGGCGAACTAGGATGCCATCGTCAATGACACAGCTTTGGGTTATCCAGATGGAGTAAACACGCACTCTCCGACATTCATTAGCCGTAACCGAAGTCGAAAGGTCCCTAGAAGTATATTTTCAGTGGAGTTACCTCGTGATAAAGTTGTGCGAACCTTCCGTGCGTACGGACAGGTCTTGAAAGAGGAAGAATATCCCGGGTCTACGGTGCTCATCCAGAAGGCGACAAGCGTTGGAAGAGAGGGGCCCTACAAGTGTGCGCGTATATATATGCCGAGGAAGTGGATGAGAACCTGCGGGTGGTGAGGAGGATGAGGATGTATGGCTTTGTATATAGTTGGTTTGATAGTACGGTGGTTGAGGGGGCTGTTGTGGGTAAGCAGGTGCGCCATAGAGGGCTGGACTGTCATAGCTTCCTGCGTACGGCTCCTGCTGAGATTGATTCCATTGGTGGTATTCGCGGCCATCGGGTTGGGCCGGTGGGTGATAATGACGATTTGAAGGGTCCATGTCATGGTTATTGTAGACACCAGCTTGCGGATGCAAAGGTGTTAGGTAAGACGACTCGGCTCCCGGCCAAGAGCGAAAGGTGGTAGTCTCAGCGTCGGTGTGATAGGAGGATTGAGCATTCCACGGTTCTCCAGTTGCAGCAGCCGATACACCACTTCTTGCGACACCCCGAAGAGGTTGGTTGTGAACGTTTTGAGAGGCTTGGGTGCCCGTAGGAGGATAACCCCAGCCATCGGGTGAGTCGGGGGACGCGTTGTAGGCGTTTGAGCTGGGGTATGCGATGGCGTCGGCAATTGATGGACCGGGGGACGTGTAAGAATAAGTGGAGCTGGTAAATCCGGAAGAGGTCTCTGCTGGCATCATGGTGTTCATGACTGGCTAGCGGAGAGATCAACATTTATGCACCGGGCAGACGTGGTTGTGCTTACCTGCGGGTCCAGCGGGGGACGGGACGGCTCAGTAGCCGAATTTGGGGTGGAGTGAGAGGAAGGAGTGCTAGGATGGTCACTGCGGGGCGAGGAAGTCGTTGGGTTAGCGCCGCGAGATTTCTTTGGCTTTGTGGACATCGTGGAGACATAGCGGTCGGCGGATGATGATGGGTGTAAGACAAGGTTCATCTCTCGTTTCCCGTCTGCTGACCAGAGGTCCACAGTCACGAGAAAAAAGGAACAGTCCAGTTCGCTGCGGACTTTTAGTGTGTGAGGATGAGGTGACGGATGGAGGACGAACTCGACATCGACTACGGAGTTGTCGTCTCTGCGAACGACCATCTTGGCGACGGCAGCGGGGGCAAGCGGGCGACGATCCTTGCGAATGCGATAGTGGAGACACGTGGTAGGTCGGACGTGGCACGGACATACCTTGTCGCCGAAGCCGCACATGCGCGCGCGGAGGGGGTGTTGAATGACCTCGAGCGAGTAGTATCTGGAGACAAGTGAGGAAGGGAGGCGGGGGGCGGAGAAAGGACTTGCTTGCGACCCCACCACTGACCCCAGTAGTCAAGGCGTTTGTCGTCGCTAGATAGAGCTTCAGCGGTGGGACGAGGATTCGCAGTCTGTATCATGGTATTCCACCTGGCGACCACGACCTGGAGTCGATCAGATAAGATGCGTTTTCACGTCGAGATGCCGGGGAAGTGGGGACGGAGGAGGACAAGGCGAGTGTCATGAGAACGCCGCCCAGAATCTAAGCTGGCATGTCTGGGATCTCGGATGGCAGAAGAACGACGAGGCCAATCACTCGCGGAAATGACCGGACAGCGCGCCTTGTGGCCCACGACATGGACATGCCCGCTGCCGCGAACAAGGCCGTCCTCCACGACCTCCTCCGACGGCCCGACCTCGGCAACAGGGCCTGTGTCGACTGTGCAAACCCAAACCCCCAGTGGGCCTCAGGTATTCCCTCCGCACGCCCGCCCCGCCCCCCTCATCTCTCCAGTCAGCTTCGCCGTCTTCCTCTGCCTGCAGTGTGCTGGCGTGCACAGAGGCTTCGGCGTGCACATCAGGTAGTCCATGCCATCCTGCTCGTCGCTCCACTGACCCATCCCATCAGCTTCGTGCGATCAGTCTCGATGGACACCTGGCAGACTGATCAGATCAGACGCATGCAGGTAGCTTCCATCCACCCCCCCCCCCCCCATCGTCCCACTAATTTGCGCAGCTCGGCGGAAATGCTCCTTTCAAAGAATTCATGCGCTCCTACGCACAGGGCGGATACAAAGATGGCATGGATCCGTCTGCCCTGTACCATTCTTGGGCAGCTACCCAGTACCGCGACAAGGTGTGCCTTTCCATCTCCCCTTCCCGCGCTCGTGCTCAGGCGGCATAAGTTGGATCACGCCTTGGCCGACAAGACCTGGACGCCATCCAGCCCTCCCGCGGGTCAAGCCACAGCTGGCAGTGTCCCCACCCGTCCATCGTCCGCTCAGGGTCTCCGCAAGTCCCGTGCTTCTGCGCGCAGTCCTCCAACCAACCACTCTGAAACGAGCACGCCGTCTCACAGCTCTCCTCAGCCTTCTCATCTGGACCACAAGTCCGCGAATGCACCCTACTTTGCCTCCCTTGGCCAAGTCAATGCAGCTCGCCCAACCGACTTGCCGCCTTCTCAAGGCGGCCGTTACCAGGGATTCGGGAACACACCATCTCCGCCGCCGCCGTCTTTTAGCCTCACGTCTGCTGCCGCCCCCTCACTCGCTGACTTGCAGGATAACCCGGCAGCAGCATTAAGTAAAGGGTGGTCCCTGTTTTCCGCGGTGGTTGCTGGCGCCTCGCGAGCCGTAAACGAGAACGTCATCCAGCCAAGCGTGGAGCGTGTCATGGACCCAAACCTGCATGCTAGTGTTCGCAGTTACGTCTCCGAGACACAGCGACGTGCACAGTCAGCCGGCCAGTCTGTCAATGAATGGTCAAGGGTCCAGCTCGGCGTCGATGTCGCCGATCATGTGAGCGGTATGGTGGGCGCGGTCAAGGATAGAGTTGGAGCGGGCCCTGCAGCATCCGGGTATGGTTCGCTTGCAGTCCATGACGAGAACGAGTCATCTGCATTGTACCACGACGATACCAACGATCTCTTCCACGAGTACTCTGACGCATCACCAACATCAAGCAGTTCATACGCGGCACCAACTCAGAGGCCTGCGAAGGCAAAGAAAGCCGACGAGTGGGATCAATGGCAGGATTTCTAGACTGAATGGCACGTAGAGCCATGTCTTTGGGCGAGCGAGAGGGAGAGAAATTCTACGTTTTATATACCCGTAGGCTGAACTACTGAGCCGCGCTGCCTTTTTCGGACAAGCGGGAGTAAGTTGCGCAGTGAGGCTGTGCTTGCGCCGGCGGAGTTCCAACTAGCTAACACTGCGACAAGTGCCATGGCACTGTGGCTGTGCAAGGACCCCTGCTAATAAAGCGGCGGCAGGGCGTGATTGCGCTCGAAACATGTTGCAAGCTGCGCTGTCCAGATCGTCGCGCGTGGCCGTAGTCTCTGCTGCCCGCCGGTCGCACCATGCATGCATCCTTCCGTCCCTCGTCTCGTCATCGTCGCCCGAGTTCCAGCAGAAGGCGGAAGGCATGGATGCTCTCGTGTCAGACCTGAAGGCCAAGTTGGCCCAAGCAAGGGAGGGAGGTGGCCCTAAAGCTCAGGAACGGATGCGAAGCAAGGGTAAGAAGCTACCGCGAGAAAGGTCAGTTTCGCTTGCTGCCTGTCTGCAGGTCTTCATGTTGGTCTAGACTGTCCTTACTTCTGGATCCCAACACCCCTTTCCTGGAACTTTCGCAGCTAGCTGCACATGATGTATACCCTGGAGAGAACATTCCTGGCGCTGGAGTGATCACCGGCATCGGCCACGTATCCGGGAAAGAGTGTATGATTGTGGTCAATGATGCTACTGTGAAGGGGGGGTCATACTATCCCTTGACCGTGAGCAGACTCGCTGCATTGGTGTATTTGAAAATCTGACGCCTCTTCTGTAGGTCAAGAAACAACTTCGGGCTCAAGAAATAGCTCGAGAACATGGGTTACCATGTATTTATGTTGGTAGGTATTTCCTCGCGCAGGTCTCTGCCTTGGGCTAAACAGACACAACAGTGGAATCTGGTGGTGCCGCTCTTCCTCATCAAGCCAATGTATGTCCGGCGTTTGAGACGCGTTATTACTCACTCCAATGTCACTGAAATTAGGTATTCCCAGACAAGGAACACTTTGGTCGTATTTTTTATAACATGGTTCTGTGAAATAATGTGCGAGACCACTGGCTCAGGCTGATACACTCGTAGGCCCAATTGTCCGCACTCGGTATTCCACAAGTAGCATTGGTTCACGGTATATCTGTCGCCGGTGAGCCAACAGTTCATCCTTGTGGTTCCCCGAATTTACACACATTAGGTGGTGCTTACGTCCCTGCCATGGCCGACGAGAATATCATTGTTCGTGAACAAGGACGCATCTTTCTTGCAGGTCCTCCATTGGTCAAAGCTGCCACAGGCGAGGTGGTCGATGAGGAAGTATTAGGAGGTGGTCAAATGCACTCTAGCGAGAGTGGTGTAACTGATCATCTCGCGAGAGATGATGAGCATGCAATAGCTATCGCACGGGGGATTGTCGGTGACTTGGGAGCTGCTGGTGGACGAGCTGTTGCGGTGAGTACCGGTATTTGGCTCAGTTGGCTGGGTCGTGATACTCAACAAAAAAATTATAAATCAAGCCTTCCGTTCGGCCCGAAGACCCGTTATACCCAGCAACTGAACTACACGGTATTGTCGGAACTGATCTCCGACAATCCTTTGATATGCGAGATGTTATTTCACGCATTGTGGATGGCAGTCGATTCAGAGAATTCAAGATGGAATACGGGCCCACTATAGTTACTGTAAGGGGATCTTTCCGAGTGATAGCCAAGTTCACCTCCAATTTTTGCCAGGGATTTGCACATGTCCACGGGTATGAAGTCGGCATCGTCGCCAACAACGGCATTCTCTTCTCTCCCTCGGCGTTGAAGGCCACCCACTTCATACAACTATGTTCTCAGCGAAAAATACCGCTTCTTTTCCTTGTGAACGTCACCGGTATGTTTTGACACCGTGGTATTCGGCATTATTCCAATATTCTCCCAGGCTATATGGTAGGTTCAAAAGCGGAAAAGGGAGGGATAGCAAAGGATGGCGCGAAGATGGTCCGAGCTGTGGCGTGCGCAGACGTTCCAAAGTTGACCGTCATTGTCGGTGGTGGTTTCGGCGCAGGAAACTACGGTAGCTATTCGACGTAGACCCCTGACACCAACGAAACTGACATCCACCTGTGTCTAGGAATGTCCGGGCGCGCGGTGAGTTGTCCAATTGACTTGCCATCATCTCTAACGTAGCCTCAGTATTCGCCACGTTTTCTGTGGATGTGGCCTGTAAGTCACATGAGCACTATATGTGGTCATAAGCTGACGAGGAGTGACCAGAACGCCAAGGTGTCCGTTATGGGATCGGGACAGCTCTCACAAGTGATGGAAACGGTCTCAAAGTTCGTATATGTCCGTTGATGATTTCTGTACACTACTTGATGAGGCATTGGCTAGGGATCCAAGCCAGCACTCCAGTTTGAAAGCCGAGATAGAAGCGCAGTCCACCGCACTTTATTCCACCGCTCGTTTGTGGGACGACGGCATCATTCAACCTACAGAAACTCGTGATGTGGTCGGGCTTGCACTTGCACTTGCAGCCAGGAAGGGTGCAGATCCAAGCAACACAGGCCGTGTGGGATCCACCACTTGGGATGGATCAGGGAGAGGATTTGGTGTCTTCCGAATGTAAATAGCATTCCCACATTGCTTTAGATGTAGTTGTTTATTTCCAAGGGCGATGCCAAACAACGCCATGGTGCAATGATTTGACAGTTCTGCATATCACTGTAGAACAAGGCTCTAACATACGTATCCGAACCAGAGGAGGTTCCAAGTTGCCTCCTCTTCGGACTGACAGTTATGGCGAAGGAGTCGCTTCTGAAGAAGCTGTCTGCAGAGACGCGCGCAAAACTACGTTCCACGCAGATCCTGACATCCCTACCCAACATAGTCTCTGAGCTCATGCAGAACGCTATCGACGCTGGAGCCTCACAGATTGACATAGGTGTTGACTGTGGCGAGTGGAGCTGTTGGGTCATGGACAACGGGGAAGGATTCACGAAAGATGGTCTGCATAACATCGGACAGGATTCAGAGCGTGGACGCTATCGTGGGTTGTTTCGCTTCGACGTTCTCCGTTCCTGTGGCTCATGCTTCACAACCCAGATTCCTCGAAGGCATACACCCCTGCCTCACTGGAAACTGTCTCCACCTTTGGCTTCAGGGGAGAAGGTAATGTAGTCAAGAATGATGAAGCCCGTGGCACGCATTTATATCACTCCTGCAGCTTTGGCTTCCATGGCGGATCTCTCTTGCTTAGAGATTTCATCTCGAACAGCAAGATCTCGGGAAAGTTGGTCCGTAATTGTCAAGGTGTGTTCCCCTTCGGGATCCCTCCTATTCTGGCTACCACGCACTTTATGCCAGGCTGGAAAGTCTCTTTACCTAGGTCCATCGATTCGCTGGCGAAGAGAATCGCCCGGAACCGTCGTATCGATCCGCGACGCGTTTTTCAGCGTAAGTAGTAAGCTTCAACTACATCCCGCATGTGTACTAACAGCTGAACAGCTCCCAGTTCGCCGTCAGTCTCATCCTACGCCAAACAAGACCGTTGAACTTATTCGGCAAGAACTCGAGGCATACGCGGTGGTGTTCCCTGATGTCTCTTTCTCATTTCAGGATAACAGAAAAACCAAAGAAAGTAATAATGCCCATAAGTCACATATTCTCAAGATACCAAAGGTAACGGTGTACCGATCTCAATACCCCCCTTTCATATCACGCTTCTGTCCCATCAAGACTCGTTCCATCCTCGCGGCGTTTCGACATATCTATGGCCGAGCTTTTACAGAGGAAAGTTCATTTATGTTTTAGCACCTTCGTGCGTGGTCATCACGGAACTTGTTTTTCCCAGTGTGTAGAGGAAATAACCGCTACTTCCGGAGAACTCCAAATCGAGGGGTTTGTCTCACTCATTGGAGCGTATACAAAGGTAGAATACCTTCCATGCTGCTTCGAAGATGATTCATGCTTCTCGATTGAACAGTCATATCAATTCTTGTGTGAGTTACATGCGGTTGGACCCTGATCAAAATTGGCCACTCATCGTTCCTTGTCAAGATATCAATAGGCACCCGATGTCATTCTGCGACCTTCACCGGTTGATCGATAACCGCTTTGCCGCGAGCACGTTCGCGAAACATGTAGGACAAAGTATTTTCTAGTGGAAATCCAGTTGAGAAATTTCGTCCTGTAGGCGTATGACGAAGGAGGGAAGACGACCCTGCGGCCAGGTACGTTTCTTGTGTTGCGACCTAGGAGATAGTCTCATGCAAAATTTCAAGCTGCCCGCCGCTCTCCCCGCAAAGGAGAGAAGAAGCCGGTTTATGTCCTGAACTTAGTCATTCCCGTGAAGCACATCGATAACTGCCTGGAGCCCTCTAAATCAGCGGTTGAGCTCGATGTAGGCAAAACTCGCTTCCTCAGTTGTGCCATGCTGATCTTCATCTCCCTAGAATAAAAACGCAGTGACTTCTTTCTTATCTGAGACCATCCAATCATTCTTGGTTTGCCACAAATTTGCGCCCGATAAGAGAAGGAATGACAACGCCGAGGATGGCAGCCCAAGAAAGAAACGAAAGCTTATCCCAGAAGCTCCGGCTAAACCAAACGCCCCGTCGGGTTCAGTTCAATCCGAGAGGAGTGGGATGCCCTGCGTGGCGGTTCATACGGTGCGTGTCTTGTTCATATGCACACTTGTCAATCGGTTAGAAACTTCACAAGGCGAAGGTTCCTGGTGCTGTTGGACACAAGACGGTCTGGAAAGATCCTTCAACCTGGGATACTTTCATCATCGATAACCGTACAGGAAACTCTCATCCTCAAATCGCGCGTTACACCGTGGGCACTGATGGATCAACTGAAGATAGCTCGATGAGGCGGACGTTGCGGACGTCCCAACTGACAGCAAAGGAAAACGACCATAATAAGAATACGATCCGTGAAGTTCCTAATTGGCTGCGAGAAGCTCTACAAGTATGCTTCTTACCCCCACACCACGTGTCCAACTACGTTACTGAGACTGTTGAAAGGCCAACGAAGCCTTCGCCCTTAAAGAGCCCAAGATACTCTCACTCCCCCTATTGGTGAATCAGGACACCGACCATCGGAGTTATCTCACGAACCGGGTGACCTCGAGCCAGTGTCTTCAGCCTGGCTTGTCTAGTTTCGCCGCGTCCCAAATACGTTTCCGGAAAGAAGATTTACAGAATGCACAAATTATCAGTCAGGTGGATTGCAAGTTTATCGCATGCGTTGTCGGTCTCGACCATGGTGATCCTTTAGATGTAGAGAAAGGCGATGAAGGATGCGGCGATGGACTCCCTGCGGATGGTAAAACGCTCATCCTGATTGATCAGCACGCCGCGGATGAACGTGTGCGTGTCGAACGGTTCTTGAAGACAATTTGTTGCGGCTTTCTTGGCCATCAGGAGGGAAGCGGGGGTGTGGAGGCGAAGCAGCTGTTCCCTCCGCTACCCGTTTTACTTACCCGACGTGAAGCTTCCCGCCTTGTAGAACTTCCGGCCTTTCAGAAGGCATTCGAGTCGTGGGGCTTCCGATTCTCTGGATTGCAAGAAACTCAGGCAATGCTAGAAGGTGAAACTGAGCTTGACGGCGGTTACACTCAGGTCTTTGTGAGCGCCATTCCAGAGATCGTGAGCGAAAAGGTGCGCAGAAGACAGTAGTATGGGACTGTGAACGTTTGCTGAAATCAAGCCACAGCTATTATTGGGTAAGGAGTTGCAAGAACTCATCAAGGGATATGTTGGTGCATTGGAGAGTCAAGAACTTGAAGCACGAGATCGATCATCCCAGCATGATTCTGGGAATTCAGACGAGACGCAATGGCTCAAGGCCCTACGATGGTGTCCGCGTGAACTCCTTGACTTGATCAACTCAAAGGCTTGCCGAGGTGGGCGACTTCCACCTTCGCTGCGTGGCTCACCTAAGGATTTTCTCAGGTGCGATCATGTTCAACGACCCGTTGAGCTCTGAACAGTGCGAGCGGCTGGTGAAGCAACTCTCAGCAACAGTCTTTCCGTTCCAGTGCGCTCACGGGAGGTAAGCCTACAGAATACGATCAGCCATTGCTACTATTTTGTTGTTTGTTGATTCGAATGGAAAGCTAACGTTGATGTTTTAGGCCGTCAGTTGTTCCTTTGACACGTCTGACGTCGCGAGGAGCAGGGCCTAGAGAAGCGGGGATAGAATGGGAGAAAGTCGCTGCGCTGTGACCTCCCACATAGGGTATCCTTTGTATTGAGGACGGGTCATGTGACGACAAGATAGAGCAGACGTCATTGGTGTGGCGTGCTCTGGGCAGTGTATAAAGAGACGCGCAGCTGCTCCCTGTCCGTCTCATCGCAATCACCACCCATCGACCACACTTGTATTTCATTCAACACTTGCACGGCGCATACTCTCCTTATTGTATCATAATCTGTCGTTTGAACGTACCCAACAACTTTATATTCACCCGCCGCCATGCCGAAGAGCGTCACCAAAGTCGTGTACAAGCCGGATACACAATCCACGGACGAGTACATGGTGATCGTAAATCCTGCGGAGGTAATCCTCTTCTTTCTCTTCGACTCTAGAATAGCCAGTCTCTGACCGGTGCGTCGTTGCAGTTCAAGAAATGGAAATCTGGAGGTGAGTCTCTCGTTCGGCGCTTGATCAGAACGCATCGCTGACTTGATCTCCTTCAAGACACGTGAATGCATACGTTTCTTTTGCGAGTGCATTTGTCTGATTGCTTGCTGTACCTCCAGGACGATCCCTCTCGCAGACGTTGTCGATTGTGCGTACACCCTCGTGACGTCTGGCTGTCTTGACTCTCATCCTATTTTCAGCATTCGAGATATTCCATTCGTATCAGGGTTCTCAAGGGTACCTAGGTCGTCCCTCTAAACAGCAACTTGAAAACATCTTTGGAACGTCCAAAGATGTCGATGTCGTCAAACTGCTGTTGGAAAGGGGCAAAGAGCAATCGGGTGATGGATTCGCTTCGGGAGGCTTCAGCATGAATGCTACGAGAGGAAGTGCGGTTTTGGACAACAAGGGCAAGGGTTTGTCGGGCATTTGAGCTCAACACGTCCATCAACCTTCAATCAATCAATGTATTGTTAGTGTACGCTTTCGAGAGAGCACATCATCGACTCCTAGGATAGCACGAGTGTAACCACTGTTCACAAGCCCGTCCAAGGAAGGTCTTTTGCAGGAGACCATACCACGAAAACTGAGTGCATCTCCGTAGTTCCACAGTCACCTTGGCCTCCTCGCCGGGTCCGTGGGGAACTTTCTTGAACCGCTTGAGTTCCTTCTTCGGACGCGGCAACGAGCTACGCGGGTCCGGGATGCATATCTGCGCACCTTCACTCCCGGAGACGTTCCCTGAATTAGTGACGACTGATACGCTGAAACCCGTGGGTGTGACCGGTGCGATAGCGAGAGAGGCGTACGCAAAGGTCGCGAACGAAAGGGAAAAGCGGAGCAATGTCGCCGAAATCTTAGTTACGGTAGCCGACCAAGATGCTCATATTCAAAGGTCGAGCCGCGGGTAAAAAGGAGAGGGTGGGGATGACCTCGTCGTAGAGAATATTTCTGTACTCCTGACCATGACCCGTACGATGGGTACGAAGGTGAATCTTCGATAGTTTCCTGTTCGTTGCGATCGATGGTATCAGCATCGCGACCACAGTTGGTATCTTCAAGGGCACAAGTACGCATGGGAGAGTGAGCGGTAGCTTGCCGGAGGATTCGCCCTTCTGAACGGGACGTCTGCAAGTCCGCTCCGGAGTTCGTTTCCGCCGTAAAAAGCTTGCATCAATGCCTCCGCCTGATTCACCATGGCATACGTATGGTGGTGCCAGGTTGATTGAGGCGGTTGATCTGCCGTGTAAGTTTGAGGGATGGTATATCAGCGAACAAGCTGTCGCCATCGAAGCTCTGTAGGGCTCACTCATGTCTGGCCATGGCCTCGCTCTCTCATCTGACACAGTACAAGTCAGGACATTCCAACGCAATCAAGTCGACGATTGATGTACTCGTGGTTCAGCCCATTCACCACGGTTGCCGCTTTCAAAAGCAACAAGTGAGAACACCAAGCTAAGAGAGACCAGCGGGAAAGAACTTACCATCCGCATCCTGACACTGCCCTCTTCAAGCCGCTCCCTTCGTCAAACTTACAAAATGCTCCGATCCTCAGACCTCCCCACCAAGGGAGTGGATCCTGAATTTCTTGGTTTCGCCCTCTAGCTTGTATGCATGGCTTTGATCATCTTGGGTCTGCATTGATCACGTGCTCTGTATCTCGCTCTGCCATGACCACCAGAGCGCAGAAACGTGCGTGCGTCCATCCACACACCCCAGGACTCCTCCCTGACCCGCATCCACAGCAAAGCGTGCCGAAACGCGTCCCTGTCCCGCCTGCTCCGAGATCATCCCCATCCGTCTCCTCGCAACACACGCCGAGCTCGAGATGCAGCGCGTCGCGCACATCATCAAACATATCGGTGACGCAGAAGTGCTCGCGGAGGTGGACGACCTCGAGGAGGGGTATCTCTTTTTCATTACCATCTCTTCGTCCACTGTTTGACGCACTCACAGTCCGTCCAATAAACGACGCTCCGCTCTCAGAGCACGCCAGTCTCTCACCGCACTCCAGCCCCTCCCTCGCATCCGTGCCTCCTCCACCACCCCGACCGCCATAGGACACGCCATCGCATGCATGACGCGCCGTCGCAAGGCAAGACACGCACGGCTCAAGGAACTCGCCAAGGAGGAGCCGACCTGGCTCGCTCGGCACCGCACGCGTGGCGACCGTGGGGGAGGCGTTGTCTGCCCCGTGTGTTCGCAAACCGTCGGAAGTGACAGGGATGTTGTAGAGGCACACGTCGACGCCTGTCTCGCATATGAGAGTAGGCGCGTCCAGGTCGACCCAACGATCGGTCTCGTACGTGGGGACCACGACGCAGACGTGGACGTCGATACCCGTTGGCATGCCGAGGGAGAACGAGACGGCAGCGTCCGCACACGGGTAATGACGAATGCGACGTTGAGAGGGTCAGGAATACACATTCGCCCCTCGACAATGGATACCGAGGACGACATCGATGTTGACGGAACGGACGATGCCATGTTTGGGGATGCTCAGTTTGGAGAGGCAGATGTCCTGAGGGTAGAGTTGGAGGCAGAGCATAAGGTGGACGTGCATGGGGCTGAACGATCGAATCATGACACGGAGTTAGACTTTGCCATCCTGGCCGCCCGTTCGCGAGGGGACCACCTTGCACTCATAGCAGCTCTTGAAGCAAAACTGAACGTCATTGTATGTCTTCCCCCTCCCTTGTTGTCACACCTCATGTTTCTCTTGCACAGCCCGCGCCCTCGACGTGCCGCATCTGCCTTGCGCCGTATGTCGACCCCACCGTCTCGACAGGCTGTTGGCACACCTGCTGTGCTACTTGCTGGTTGCGGTGTCTGGGTGCAACGAAACTCTGCCCAATGTGCCAGCGGATCACCGGCGCATCAGAATTGAGGAGGGTGTATCTATAGTGGAGACGTGATTCATTTATATACTATGCTAATGCTAGGTGCAGACCTGGAGAACAGATAGTCTTCAGCATAACGAACTCACATGGCCAACGAGAAGACGATGCTCATATCTGGCCTTGACTGTCCACAGCACACACCAGTTCCAACCAGCCCAGAGAGACGGTTACACAACGGGGTCTTTCAGGGTCCGCTTCACGGCGCACCCACCACCACGGTGTTTGAATCTTTGCACGAGGGGAAGAGAAGAAAAAGAGACTTGCCCACTAGCACGCCAACGGAAGAGGGTAGAGTGGAAAGAATGCTTTTATAATATATGCTTTTGTCCACGAGTCTACGCCAAGTCTTGGCCTCAGGCGAGTGGGCTTATGAGTCTGTTTAGGCCATGAGCTCGGGAAAGAAAAGGATGGGAGAATACACACTTGATGAACATGGGCTGAGGCGAACTCCTGGTATACCCCATGTATATGATCATCGGAATCCACCCGTAGTGCATCACGGTCTGTCGCTGTAGTCAGTTGGTGGTCGCAGGAGGGATTTGGCGACTGACACGACCGAACTCGACGACCTTGAGGATGCGTTCCTGCGGCATTTCTGTGAGCGCTGCGTGCACAGGCACGACACCGGCGAACAGACAGACCTTCGTCTCCTCGGAAGGCATGTTGAAGGGGGGAAGGGAGTGACGATTCCAACTCCGCCCGAGTGTTTGCAGAGAACGCTCGCGATGCCGCTGGGCCCGTCCTCGTCCGCGATTTTCATCCAGAACAGCCCCGGCGATGTCAACCCGTAAGTACCACTCTCCCCCGCCTCCCCGACCGCTCACAAGCTCACCCCCAGCCCCCGCCCGACATCGCTGACCATCCACCCCACCGCGCTGCTCTCCATCCTCGACCACTACCTCCGTCGAACCGACTCACAGCACCGCGTCATCGGCACTCTCCTCGGCGCACGCCCCCCTTCCTCCTCTTCGTCCGCTGTCGTCAACGTCACGCATGCATTCGCAGTCCTTCACTCAGAGACCGAGGAACAGGTCGCCGTCGACGGCGATTACCACCGCGCCATGTACGAGATGTTCCTCAGGGGCCGTGGCGAGTCGAGCGCTCCGTCTGGCGCAGGCGTCGGTGTTGGACCGCAGGGCAAGGAGGGACTGACCATCGTCGGGTGGTATGCTACCGGAAGCAGCGAGGGTGGCCAGGGCGGCTTGGGCACTTTTTCCGCCCTCATTCAGAACTTCTACGAGCAGGAGACTTCGCCCTTTCCCGCCGTG
>JBBPOI010000208.1:0-20552 GCA_038091355.1 Phylloboletellus chloephorus | reverse complement strand
AGGGCACGAAGATAAGCCCAATGACATCATACCTAGTCATGTGACCTAGTCACATGACCTGTCACATGACTCAATCATGTGACCCATAAAATACTATAGTATGTCACGTGACCTCCAAGTCACATGACCTCAAAAAAAGAATATAAAATGTCAATAAAAGAAAGACGAATATAGGGGATATTTGTAACACAGGTGATATTTTATTTTGTCTTTGATAATTTCAAAATGAAGCTCCGGACTGACTGGGCTCCGATGTGATGGTATTAAAGAGGATGAGAAGAGAGCGAGAAGGGGGACTCACTTTACTTTCGGTGGACACTTTGGGGGAGACACTTCCCCACTCTTTACTCTTATTCCTTACTCCTTACTCCTGTCGCTTGCCCGACAAAATCTACCATTACTCTTGATATTTTCGACAATCCCGACCAACCTGGACTTGTATTACCATCTGTCCTACCTCCGGACTGGAGTTTCTGGATTTGTGCACTGCTGCCCAGAGCATAAAATCGGACTTGTCCAGACAAAGAGCTGAGTACCTCCAGAATCTGTTTCTTCATTTTCGCTTGTTCTCCACATTCCTTCAAGACTATTCTTATGGGAGTCGAGAAGTTTTGCATTCCAGTTACTCCAGGATTTTCTATTGGCCTCCTTTCCCCTGTAGGGTCAAACATATCGCACCCTTCTTGTATTTCTCCTCCTACTAACCCGAACAAATTTATCCACTAAGGGAAAGACGGAGACACAGGGATTATGCACCCCACAATGGACTTCCAGACACTCCAGATGGAGGTGGACACAAGCGGATGGTCCAGACCAAGGCGGAGTTGGATCGGATGGGTGTAGATATGCAGTGATATCGAATAGGATAGGTACAGAGGTGGAGAAAATGATGTATGCCACTGTAGGGAATTTTGGTTTCCTACAATGTGACATGCTTATAATAGATAAGTATTATACAAGGTCAAGTGTTCAATCCCAACCAAGTCCAACTCTTTTTGTGATTTTGTTAGGGGAGCATTTATTGGCCTAGGAATTGTAAAGGCATTTATAACACTTTCTCTCTCTTCTTGTCTCCTTTCCAGTCGCTGCCTACTGTGATGGCAAGCACCTCTGTATTCACTATTGAGGTTTAGTATGCCTCTTTTGTGGCAACACTAGAGTCTAAGAAAGACCCTGCCTGCTCACACTATACCTCAACGAGTAGACAATAGATCGAACCAAGCTTATAGGCCAAAACCCACAAGAACTTGACTAGAGTTCTTGGGGCGCTTCCATTCATCCTTATATACTCTAGCTACATCGTCTGTGTGCACATGCGCAGCGTATTACTAATGCTATGTATGATAAGAGCGAATATTGCTATTCGCTTGCTATAAATGTTTTCTATTGCTACAAGGTTTAATGTGATTACGTGAAATGGTGAAATATATGAAGGTGTGAAGATGTGAAGAGTTAAAAGGGTAAAGGGATAGATAATTCCCATGGTCATGTGCATGTTCCCATGATCACGTGACTGGAAAACGAATATTTACTGAAGGAGCGCTTGGCAGGTCAACTTCATAAATATAATGAAAATAAATATTGACCACCAAGACAGGGGCTAAAAGCAAGTGTACAGCAGCTCAAGCTTTGTGTTTCTAACATCTTTAGTGTAGTAGTGGAGAAAAGTTGCTGCCATAGAGGTGTAGAGGGGTGTGGGACATTGTAGCCTGCTCATGTGACTTTTTGTGCTCAAATTCTGTGCATGTGACCAGGAGAGATTGTGATCACATGAGCACTCCAGGATCATGTGATCTGCTTGTGTGATGGGGGCACATGAGCTTTGGTAGGGCATGTGACACAGTGGGGAATCTTTGGCTACACTAACTGAAGCAAAAGTACAGTAGCCAACCTAACCGAGGCAATGCGAACTGGGCCTACATTATAGCTGTCCTCCAAAAAAAAAATGTAATGCTAGGATGGATTGCTCTCCAAATCAAGCTTTCGTAATGCACCGTCTATGCGGTCGAGGCCCACTTGGAGCGACAAGATGGCCATCAAAGGTTGTCCTGCGCGGACATAAACCTCGCATTACGCTGTCAATCATTTCATGTATGTAGCGCACCTTCGCTAGCGATATGTTCATTCATGAATTGTCGCAGAGGACGAAGAAAGGAGCTTTGCACGCTCGCGACGTTATCTTTCGACCTCACTCCAGTCTTTGGGGCGTATCGTAAAATGGACGGGTACCGGCGGACGCCAACACGTACCTTGTTCTCGCCATCTCTCTGTAATAGGACGTAATAAAACGAAAGACAATCCGCAATGCGCAATAACTCCAGTGACCGTGCAAGTTCTTCCCTGGTCTTCCTTTCACTGAATAACTCTGGGGGATTCGGTCTGAATAGCACGCCACCAAACATGCGCAGCAGCTCTGGGGACGCAAACGGGTTCGGAGGTGCATGGTTTGCAGGGAGCGCGAGTGCTTCCAAGACAGCTTCTTTGAGCAATCCGACAGCTGGTCCCCGTATCTGAGGGAAGTCCTCGTCTGTAGTTAGCTTCAAAAGTATTTCGAGTCTCGGAGGTGGCGGAAGCTTGGACAATGTCAAGGACAACAGTCGAAGATTCAACATTCTGATGACTGGGTCGAGATGTGTGCTGGCCAACGCTGTGAACATCATACAGAGTGAAGTCGCTACCTCTGGGGATATGCTCATGTTCTCGTGGGTGAGGATTCTGAAGAGCAGGAACAATGACTCGTCGAGGACCACGTTCATCTGCAACGCCTTGGTAAGCAGTTGATAGAGATCTGACGCGGGAGAGGAAGAAAGGGCTGCGGGCGGTGTTGAGTGTGCTAGATATACTAAGTCACTGAATGAGCTGGGTCTCCGGTGCTGCGGGCAGTCTCCAAGATTTTCTAGTGCGAGCTGTATGCAAAGTGTGAAACGCTAGGTCGCCATGATCTGTCCAAGCGTACCTTGACCTCTAGCATTGCTCTTTCTCCTTCTTGCCACCCATCCTTTACGGATGATTTTACGGAAAACCTGGGGAAATAGCTCTCGACTGCTCGTACGGCTAGAGATGCTTGGATCGAGGGCGCGCAGCTTAAGACGGTTGTGTCAACCAGCTCACGAAGAAGGACCTGGAAAATATCAGCCTTGATTCAGTGAGGAGCGAAATAAGGACTAACCTTGATCTGTGCGGGCCCATCGGAATCAGTGACAGCAGATGCCCAGACACTCAGCGACTTGACGAGGCGGGCCACTTCGGTAATGAGTACGCGACCTTGCTCTTGGGTGCCAAACGGTGAGACAGAGGAGATCAGCGAGGAAACGTTTTTCAACACGGGAGAACATAATTCGAGGGCAGATCTCTTTCCGAGTCTCGAACGCGAGATAGCTGTGCAGTTCAATCAGTCGATCTCGAACGTCTCTGTCGGATGACAAGCAAAAGAACCTGGCGCGCAGAGCGAAACAATGCCAATGGTCCTTTGAACGAGATCGGGGTCGGGGTCGTCGTGGTTCAACCGCGACTGCAAGTGTTCTATCGCCTCTTGAGCCACGATCAACACTTCTTTCGGACTACTGTTGAGTGCGCAGATGTGGATCAGGCCCATGGCTCCATCATGACTGCAGGGAAGGAGTGTCGGCAGGACATCGAGCGGTTCCTGAAGACAACATCAAGACCCATACGGGGGAAAGAAAGCGGTCTCGAATCACTAAATACTCTGCACAGTCGTACCGAAATACAGCCTCGTGGATGTCTTTGAGGGACACTGAGTGGGACTGATCTCTGGCGGCAAGGGAGATGAGCTCGGAAATCGAGTGCATGCATTCCTGCCAAAGCTTCTGAGTGGTGTGCTGGCGATCCAGAGACTAGACATTTACCTCGTCACTGATATCCGGCGAGAGTCGCAGAACCTGCAAAAAGGACGCGTTTCGCGAAGTCATTAGCGACCTGACCTGGTGCTGGATTGACTGGCAGGCGGCAGCGACTGCTACTTGGACTACATGGCGGACACGGGAAGATTCTATCACAACCATTGCACCGGCGAGGCACTCCAAACCGTCCAACGCCATGCCGCCGATGCGGACATCATCCTCTTCGCAGGGTGTTTCTGTCCGTTCGTGCAGCGTGCGTGGGTCACGCTCGAGTATCTCCGCATTCCGTACAAAGTACGTGCTCCATCTTACCTATCCACAGTAGCCAAAGTACCCAACTGGCTCGAAATCTCCGTAGTATTGTGCGTCTCAGGTTTACCGTCGTCCCCGATGATGTGAACACCCTTCGTCAGACGAGGTCGATCCATACAAGAAGCCAAAGGATCTCCTTGATCTCTCGCCCAAGGGCCTCGTCCCGGCTTTGAGGCTCAGCAATCACAGCCTTCCCCGCGCCCTGAACGAGAGCACGGTCATAATGGACTTTCTCGAGGAGTCCGTATTCATCTGTGCCGCTGCACCCCGCTCACCCCTTTCTCATCTAGCCTCGCGTCCTCGTCGACTAGGCGAAGCCTCTTTCCGCCCATTTCTGATCCATGTCCGTATAATCAATCCCTACCTCGTTCCATTGCGTTGACCCTACAACCTAGACGCAAGAGCCCTCGTCCGTCTCCAATCCGACCACATCAACCGCACCCTCGTGCCCGCGTTCTACCGCTATCTCCAAGCGCAAGACCCTTCGGCGCAGATCGCCGGCGGAAACGAATTCAGGGCAGCGATCGAAACCCTTGTGCGCCTTTTCGAGCGTGCGGACAGTGAAGTCGGAGGGACCGGATTATACAAAGAGGGAGGCGAGCTTGGATGGGCAGACGTCATGGTTGGACCTTGTGAGTAAAACATGTCGAGTCCGGCAAGTTGAATGCATCGACTGACGATGTCAACGACTGTGTGCGCGATGGCATAGGGATGTTCAGGGCGGGCAACGTTCTAAAGCACTATCGCGGATTCGAGATGCCAGAAGGGGCGAAATTCAATGCCTGGTTGAAACGGCTATTCGAGCACCCGGCGTTCAAGAGCACTTGTAGCACGGAAGAACTCTATCTTGATAGCTATGAGAGGCGAGCACCTGCAAGGTCCTCCGTGTTGTTGGTGTCTGAGTTGCCCTGCAGGTATGCCTTCAACAGGCCTAACACCAGCCAAGTTGCCGATGCGATTAATACCGGGAGGGGCATGCCTTGATGCTTAGTCCAAATTACAAGTAGCGGTCACAACGCTTCTGAAATCAATGTATACTTCTTCGCTCACTGCATACCTTGAAGCAGAGCCCAGAATACTCCTGCCACGATGAGCCTGCTACCAAACCATCCGAAGATCGCGCTTGCAGCTACGCGAGGGTCGATCCATAAGACGCAAACCTCGAAACAAGAATTCGACAGTGCATCCAAGCAAGGACTGGGACCCATATTAACAAAATGATTACTTACATTACAGCTATTACACAGGTGGTCATCCGATCGTAGCAGTTCGCAGGGGTAGTAAATGTCCATCAACATCTCTCAAAGACTCGGTAAAGATCTGGGAGGTTGGCTACCTGAACGACATCATTTTCTAGCAGCGATTTTGGTGCAACCAAGAACTTGCGGAGAGCTTGGAACAATACGTGCTCGGTTTGCCATGTCGCCGCTTTTGCTTGTGTGTGGCCGCAATCGGAAGTAGAGAATACGAAATGTGATGGTGATGGGGAATAGAAGTACGCGAGCTCGCGCATGAGCGTGAAGAAGCACTCTTTCTCTGATTGCCATTGCACCTGATAAACCACTTCTGCTCAGCTCTTGGGACCATTGCACGACAGAAGACACCTCACCTGCGGCCCTAGGCGCATGAGGAAAGCAGGCAACTTATTGAGGTCGGGAGTGTATTCCTTCAAGAGATGAGGTAGACTCTCAATCTCTCCATCTGGAGTGATATTTATCTCGAAGTACTCGGCCAGCATGCTACGGTGAGCGAGGATCTTTTCGGCGATGCGCTAAGGATCGACAGAGTGAACTGTTTAGTGTTTTTCGAATTGCAAGGGAAACTTACATCTACAATTTCGTTCTTGCTTAGTCCACTTCTCTCCGTGCAAGGTTCTGCATCCACAGCGAGCTTCAAAAGGGTACGAACGGGTGGAGGAGGGTCAAGTTTTAACCGACGATAACTGCCAAATTGCATAAGAGCTAGTTGGTAGAACATCTCCTCGCTGCGAGCATGCGCATCAATTAAAGATGAATACCAAGCACAGTAAATGCGACGTACGCCAAAGTCGCATGATTGAGGAGATATAGTTTCGTAGCATGCTGAATGAGTGACAAACACCGATAGTCATCCACAATCCCGACGAATGTATGCTTCTTTATGATCTCTGTCAGGTCTGCCGAGTGAGCTAAGCATCCATCATCCCACTCGAACGGCTAAGTCGACGAACCATGGTGTACGCTTTTTTGCACTGACTTTCTGAGTTCCGAGATGGAAGTTAGATCACAGTTGGACTCTGGGATATCGTGAAGGCCGACTGCTTTTCTGGATGTATCACCGCCGTCGGAACGTGAAGGGTTTACCACTGGGATCATTGACTCGAGAGTACGATCGTGAAGGGATGTGCGGACTTTATGATGCGAATACAACTTCGGAGCTATAGGAAGATGAGTGGGATGAAGCTAAGAATAATGGGGAAAGCACACGATGAGCCGCCGAACCCGAACGTTCTTCCTCGTCCTCCTCTTCTTCACCCTCCTCCTCATCTCTGGCCCTCTTGCTGCCATGCCTCGTATTTGAGTCATTTGAGCGGCCAGGAAGCAACGTCTAGATCACGTCGGTGACAAAGGGAAGGACAAAACAATACCCAGCGTACCTGATATTCAAAGGTCCTAGAGTGACTTTGACTGACCATCTGTTGGATAGCATCTGATATGCGTTCCGTTATGGCTTCCTCATTCAAAAAGATAACTTCTCGTTTCGTCGGGTGCACGTTCACATCTACAGAGCGGGGATCTACCTCAAGGCTGATATATTTTAATACATGTTCTTGCTGTTGATTGATGTTCGCACCTGAGATATACGAATGGGAATGCACCTTTTGGCAAGACCCCGCTGTACACGCTCTCGATTGCCCGCTTGATGCTGGAGGACTCGACGAGGCGGTCTAATACACCACGTATGATCAATCAGCTCAACATCGTGGCACACCTGGCGGAACCGACTTGCGATTAATGAAAAGCAGGAACACAGTCCTCTTGCCTTGATAATTCGGACTTGTGCAATAGGCCTCGGCGGACCACTTTTCAGTGTCATCAACCTCACCCGACCCAACACGACGTAAGTGACCGTCAGTGTGTGATGAAGAGACTTGAATGTGCAGGAGTTCTTTCCCTATGGTGTGACCATATAATAGGCGGATTGTTTGGTGGATCGATGTGGGCGAAGTGGAGAGTTCTGGAGTCGCGGATCCGGCCTGTTCAGCGTGATGAACAAGATAGAATATAAGATACTGACTGGACATACCTTTTTGCAAAGGAATGCTACCTTTGGGTTATGAACTGCATATTTGGTAACAACGTCGAGGATTCTTGCATACTCCTCGGACGGACTACGCAAGGCCGACAAGCGTGTAGGAGTGTTGTAGAACATGTCCTCGATCTGATGCGCTGAGCTCCGCTGGACAGCAGCTAGTCGACGAATAGGTAACATACAGTGATGACAGTTCCGTCATTTCCAGCACAAGGTTTGGGATCTGGCGTCTGACCTGCTTTCGGGGGGACCAGCACGCCTTCGGAGTAGCATGCTCTGCGTGAGAACGTCGACTTGATGTCTGATGGCGCCGTTGAAGCACTTACTTCCAAGCGCAGGAATCAGCCTTGGTTTTGGTCACGACGGACATGTGGGCGACGTGAGATATTGACGCCAAAGCTTCACCGCGAAAACCATAGGTTGTTAATCGAGACAAGTCGGAGAACGTTTTAAGTTTCGAGGTCGTGAACCGTTCAGCGAGGATCGACAAATCTGATTTCTGGCAAGGTAGTGGCGGTTCGGACAGAAATGCACTGAGCTGAGAGCACACGCACGCGTATCCCGCAGCCGTTGTCCTGAATCTGGAGCAACTTCATTCCGCCATCCTTGACGGTGAGGCGAATTGACGTGGCTCCAGCATCCAGGCTGTTTTCGAGGAGTTCCTTTAATGCGGAAGCCGGTCTATGTATGATCTTTCCAGCAAATGAGCCAATCGAATGCGCTGTGAAGCAAGGAAACGGACCTCTCCTGCGGCTATGCGATTTATGAGTGATTCATGCAGCCTGTGTATAGCCAACGGGCCGGGTAAATCATCCATGATGGGACAGAGTGAGTATGACGGTCACGTGCTGTCCCCACCCCATGCCACCAGTAGACAAGTATCGGGGGGCGGTCGTGGAGGTAAGTCTCGGTCTAGGGCGCCTCGATGCTCACACCGAAATCGCCAGGACCTCCAACTGCCTCCAGCTTTCTCCCTCCCGGCTGACGAGTCTATCTCGCGTGCAGTCGAGCTTGCGTATGAGCGCGATTTCTCTCACATACCGTGATTACCTTTCCCTCTGCGCACGGTGATAGACCTGCAATCTTCCTGCAGGGTGCTTGATAAGAACAGAAGGCCACTTGGCTATGTCGATGCCTCCGCACTGAAGGCCAAATGGCAGGCAGGAGATGCAAACCCAGTATGCCTGATCAATCTAATCCATATCCTTTCCTTGGATCTGCGTCTACTAGAACGATTCTGTGAAGAAATACATGACAAAGTTCAAACGCAATGAATCACACCCATACACGAACATCACTCCTGACACTCCCCTCGCCGAGCTGGCGGAATTTCTGCGTGAAAACATCTTCGCATTAGGTGAGCCGACTCAGATGCTCTCAACTACGCCGTCGACTGACACATCCAGTGACGGATTCCAACAGAAAGTTTGTACTTGCCGTTGCGACATTGCAGGACTTGGAGGCGAGTTCACAATGCAACCATCGTTGGGAGACGCTGATTTCTTCCCGTCAGAATTTCGTTTCTCGCCGGGGTATATGATACTCGTGAAACAGTTCCTTCGTCACATCATACATTTTGACCCAGGGATTCAGCGTGAACCCTGTCGCTCAGCCACACGACTATGTATCATCCAGGCTTCATCCAGAAGAGTTCCAAGTTAGAAAGTTGCAGCGCAATCTGTACGGAGTTTCCATTTTTTCATTTGTACGAAGTGCTTCGGTGGTGCATTCCACGAGCCACACATGCGTTCAAGGTGTTCACTTTCTCTCGCATTCCAAGGTTCGTCTCATAACGGATGCACTTGATCCCACTCGTCCATCATTTTCGAATGTGCAGCTGGCTGTCCTTCTTCGGAGCCCTGGTACCGGCGGTAGAGCATCCCGATCAACTCTCGCATTGTCCGTCGTTGTATCTCATCTCGATTGGGAGCCCCACTCTCTGGAATGTCAGAGCTCTTCGCACAGCGCAAAGACCGACCTGAAGGGACAGATTCGATGATGCATTTCTCATATCATCACGATGGGGAGCCAACCTACAGGCTTCGACCGAGATAATGCGTCCGCGTTGAAAAGCTTTCAGCTTGTGTTGAGCCTTCGCCATTTGGGGCCTTGCAATACGCATCGACTGTTACTTCGGGTCACATGAGAGCTTCATCAGACCAAGATTCGTGGAAAGCTTACTCTTGGAAAGATGAAAAGGCATCCGTACGCGTCGCTGATTGCGTCTACTTTCCACCATGCTGGCAACCGGTACATGTACCCCGAAAAATATCCCGACGCACCACGAAAACTCTGTTGGGAATACGAGCCTTGACCACGATCTGACGCAGGGGAAGTTGAGTTACGTTCATTGTTTCCGAGACTTACAGCATGAGGCCAACGCAACCTGCACGAAGACGCATCAAAGCATTGAGATTACACAGCAACAGAACATGCATAGCAATACATTGAAATCATGAATAAGGCGGGCCATTCTGCGTTGGATTGCGTCACGACTTTCTTGGTCGCGCCGTACCCTTCTTTATTTGCCTGCTTATCTTTTCCTGCTCGGCCATCAATGGCGTGGTACACCGCACCACACGGCGACTCACCTGAGCCTTCACTCTTGCTTTTCTGCCGAGTTTCTTCTCTCTTTCTGATGGTTCGCCGCCCTCCTCTTCCTTGTCACTATCCTGACCGGTTTCACTCGCCACAGAACTAGAGCGCCTGGGGGACGTCGCCTTCTCTGATAGATCAAGCGCCGACTCGTCGTCAGATGATGGTTCTTCTTCTTCTTCTGATTGATCACTGTTCCACCGCGCCGACTTCTGCGTCTTCGCACGTCTGTTAAGAACTTGACGTCAGCGGGAAGCCATCCTCCGTGTTTCGTAGGACTCACTTTGGCGCGCCGCTTGCTCGAGGTCGAGAAGCTTTGCGCTTGGCAGGTGGGAACTTGCCGTTTTTTGCCTCCCTCGGTCCCCGTTTCTTCTCCTGCGGTATAACGCGGCTCAGCGGGCATATGGTACGCAATTTGACTCCCGCTCACCTTCGTCGGAGCGGCGGTCTTGTGCCCTTTCATTTCCTTCAACCAAGCAATGGTTTCCTCAGACAGATATTGTGTTTTCACTATCTGCGCAATTTCTCAGCATAAGTCGTCCATGCAATTCGCGAGGCTATGTCGCTTGCCTTGGCTGCAGCTTCTGGATTAGGAAGTGCACGCAGAATGTCTGAGGGCAGTTTGACTTTGCCAGGGTAACTTGGGAGGGTCCACGAGCGAGCGCGCGCACGAGCCTTAATCAACTCCTGGGCGAGCTCTGCGATCGTATAGAAGTTCTGGTTTCAAATATTATGCAGCAAAGGATAGAAGAGATCAACGAATGTCTGCAAGGCAGGTGAAGACATTCTCACCTCGCTATACGTATGCGATTCTGCGTCACGCACAGTCTTAGCTTTCGTCGCCAGATGGTAAAGGAGCACAATATTGTCAGAAGTCGCAATCAAATCGAGGTAGAACTCAATGTATCTGAAAGGCGAATGAAGGCTGTAAGAACTAACACAGAAGGGAGGTCGGAATAAAAACTTGCTTCGCCATCTCTCGCATGTTTTCATGCGCATGAGCAAAGTCGGGGTGGTGAGCAAGGAGGTGAAGTAGACGGATGAAAATTATTTCCAGTTGGTCGACACGTGCAGCGGGTGCAAGAGATTTTGAAACAAACGAAATGTAAGCGGTAGCCTAGAAGACTCTTCAATTTTCAGCACCGAATCATGTAACTGGGACTCACCCTGGTCCGAACATCGGCCTCGGGATCGTGGATCGTAAGGAAGGGTATAGTGTTAAAGCGCGGCGTGAGTTTACGTGCGGTTAGCAAAGACACGAGTTTCGTTAAAAAGATTATTCGGACATGGTAACATGGGTCCTAAGCAGATACACTCCATCGTTAGCGAACACTTCAGTTTAAAGAAACCTCCTACCTGCACCGTGACCGCGAGCCACATGAAGTTACTATTTATCATGTTTGCAAACGTATCGACAGTGGAAAGGTGTAAAAGCGACACAGCTGCTTGTAGTCGCATGCGTGACTTGACTTGCGGACTAAGCGCAGCGTATCAGTACCATGTGTAGCTTGCCCATTCGCAACCCTAACCTGTCCGGTGCATCTGTAGAAAATGACCCAGAATGCTCAAGTAATGTTGAAAACATTTTAAGCACGGGTGTAGCAACTTCCACTGCGGTTTCTGCAGACGCATGCGCGAGACATCGATTCCGACAGACTTTCAACGCGAGGATCCTAGCTTTCTGCACTGAGGTTATCTTGTCATCTTCCACCCAGTCGTCATCGACATCCATTTCCTCCTTGACCATCAGGTCATAATTTGGAGAAAATCGAGGTTCTGCATGCTTACTGGATCTTTTGAACGTCGTCTCATGAGCAACTTCTTAACCAGGAATGCCATAATAGTGTCACTCTTATGTTCAAATGCATCGGGGTAGAAGCGCGCGATCTGGGTAAGAACAGTTGTATGGGCAACAAGTTCCTCTGGTGTGGCTTCCGAGAGCTTCTCCGAGATTGACTTCGAAGCAATGAACAGAACGCAAAACCGAGTGCCGAATAGGATACGTACTTCAATGATTTCCGCACAAACGTGTTCATGATCCTTCAAGGAGGCAAGTAGGCGGGCTGCAAACTTGGCGATCTTCGGCTTCTCTCCAAGTGTGAATCGCGTTATGCGTTCTAGTGTTCGTCTTGCATGTTGAAACATCACGATGTCCATGTCAGAGACTCGCTGACGATAAGTTAAAGAAACATACTTGTCCATTGCCGCTTGCGATTCATCAGTTCTCGCCATAGCCATAGCTGCAAGAGCATGAATGCCAACCTCCACCAGCATCATGTTGCTCTCATCGGCTATTGCTTTTGTGAGTTCGCTTACATGGGGCTTGTAGAGGATCGGACAGTGTTTGGATATAAAGGTTAAAAGTTGTTGACCATGCTTCGATGCTGGAGATGGCTTTTGGACTCTCTTGATTAGCGTCGAAATTGACGACTGGTTGATAATGCGGAGCGTTGCACGATGGATAAGGGTAGTCATCGTCGAGAGGGTGGACTGGAGCGAATGTTCTACGCGCCGTACGAACTCGTTTGAAGCTTTCGCGATGCTCTTCAAGTCAGACCGGAGGTCCATACATGTCTTGAGCAACTTGTAAAGCCTGTTCTCGTTCGCCTTGGCAAAGGCATGCAAATCCTCAGCTGCTTTCTGGGGCTCGGGGAATTGGCCTAGTGCAGAGAGTTGAGCCATTGGACAGGGCCGCGGAGATCACGTACGAGACAAGTGCTTAACCACGGTATTTAAACGCTGTACAATCAATTCTTCATTTTCGTCGATCACACCACCCTGACAGGCACCGATAAGGAAGACTAAGATCAAAGTTCACAGAGGGCTTACATTGTTATGTATGCACGCTTGCAGATAATGGTCGTACATGGTCGGGCGACTATGCACGACATCGACGTTCATTGCCTGCATAATATGATAACCAATCAACACACACCTTCCCTTGATCCCACTCATACTCAAAATTGTGTTGACAGCGCGGTCATCTAGGTGCTGCATGGTATTAAGCAAGTGATCAGTCCACGCTACCTCGTCTACCTCGACAGCTTTTGACGTAGAGGCGGAAGAAGAGGAAGACGATGGTAAAGGGAGAATATAATCGGCAATCACTTGCTCGGCAGCGGCCTTGGCTTCAGGAGTCATGTTGGAGATGTGGAAGATTTCATTAGGAATCCACGAGAAATGGCTGACCGCGGACGAGTCACCGTTCTCGCTGATGGACATGACTGCGTGAGACGGTAACATTCATGCGGAGAAAGGACGTACATTTCTGGAAGAGCAAGGCTGTATAGCTTGCCAAGCGCATTCATGGCCTCTACACGGACTGCATGTTTCTTGTCCATTCCACGACCAGCAATTGCCCGCAGTTGCGCTTCTGAGACATAATGGAGGGCAGTTTCGTAGTCGAGCTGGGAATATACTTTGCACACCGCCGCACGAACTTTCTCATCGGGGTCTAGAAGCTTGAGCTGAAGCATTTCTATTCGAGAGTATGTCAGTTAGGCTTCATTTACGGATCTTGAGATATGATCTTGCCTTCGACAGTCTCTCGGTGTTCAGGTAGGTTCAAGAGCAAGCCCCTAGCGCTTTCGACGAGTTTCAGACGTACGACTGCTGCCTTGTCGTTTTTGCGCATCAACCACACGTTCCATGTCGTCGGATACTTTCTGATGAGGTCTGCGCCACCCTTGTCTGACAACATCTCTCCCAATGCTTGAGTTACGATCAACCTCACTTGAACTTGGTCCACGCGGAGTTCTTCCTCGAGCTGCGGTATTACGCTGTGTAGCAAGGAAGGACACGACTTGCTAAGTTGTTTAACGAGATCGTGTGCGGTGCGTATCTCATCAAAGTCACTCTCTGAGTCAAGCTCGCGTGAATTAGTGACAATGATGTCAGTAAAATACTGGCAGACGTGACGCTGCAGCTTGTCCGATGTGGCATTGCAAATCTGCACTGCGAGTCTGTAGGCAGGCTGATCCAGACGCTGGAGGAGTATGATTAACGAAAAAGAATAATCAACGTACCGCACGACTCACTGTATTCTTGTCCAAGAACTGTGCCATAATTGTATCCAAAACATCACTTGGGAGCGACTGGCACTCGTCGATGAGCGCGACGAGGATGTCGGCAAGAAATAGCTCTATCTTTTTCGCAAGGTCGCGTCGTACCAGCACAAAGAAGTCGCGAAAAATCTCGGACATGAGGTCGTCGGCATGTGGCAGATCGCATACGAGAACAACACTCTTGACGGTCGAGAGGGATTCGAGCAGGTGGAAGTACTCGTTATAATACGGAGCGTCGGTACCCTTAAGCCCAGCGGAAAGTTGCCTGAAGAAGAATTGGAAGATGTCTTTGAGTTCGGTTTGGGTGTAAGGGGCATCCGGCGCGTATAACCTGAGGATGTCAGCAAGGCAGCAAGCGGTGTAGGCCTTGACACCTCTGTCCTTGTGGAGGAGTAAGGAAGTATTTATGAGCTGCGAACGCGCGGACGAGAGCGAGTTCACATCGACAAGCTCCTGGTCGAGCTCTGCGAGCTCAGTATGAAGGGCCTTGAGTTTCTTGAGGAGGGTGTCCGTGGAAAGGGACTTCCCGACGATCTTCTCATGGAAAGTGAGCTTCTTGGAGGGTGCAGTGGCGGTACGCGTTTGCGCCACCATCGTCGTGGACGGCGACAAGGACAACGAGCGGGACGTCTTCGGCGCTGGCGATGTCGCTTGGCGTCCAAGCGCGTCCGTAGCCCTGTCGGAGACCGAATTTAGACAACGAGTTCAGAGTCCGACGGTATGCCAGACCTGCACTTCAGCATCGGTGGGGCAGATGAATTGAGACTCCGTCGCTCCGCCGTTTTGCCGGGTCCTGGTCGATCATCTCCACTGGGGAACTCACAAGCCAACACGTCGGGCTGTGTAGACATACTTGCCAGCTAATTTCACGACAGGAAAATACCCCCCCGTCCACCACTATTATGTCCTCGCAAACATTGGCACAAAAGGACCGCAAGCTCTTCTCAGAGCTCTTGCAGGCGTATGAGCAAAAGCACCTCTCGAAGGGCAGGAAGATCGCTGACCAGATTCTCAAGAAATATCCGCAACATGGGGGTCCGTTCACCTATATGTCCATTGTCCCTTCTGTCTAACTCGCCGCAGAAACCATGTGCATGAAGGGCCTCTTGATGGTCCACCTCGGCGAGAGGACAGCTGGCATAGCTCTGATCAAGGACGGTATGCGCAAGGACCTCCAGTCGCACATATGCTGGCACGTCTGGGCCCTTGTACAAAAGGGCGAACATAACTATGAAGAGGCCCTCAAATCATATATGATGGCCCTCAAGATTGACAAGGTGTCTGATCATGTGTGGCATTTCCCGCTCATCATATTGACCTCCAGAATCACAGGATAATTACAACATCATTCGAGAAACATCCATGCTCCAGGTTCATACCCGCCAGTTCGACGCGCTCATCGATTCGCGCCTCCACATGCTTCGTTTGCGTCCCTACTCACGCATTCACTGGATCGGAGTCCCGCTGGCATACATGCTCAGCGGTAATCTAGCAGAAGCAAAGCGTTTTTTAGAGCATATAGAAGGTTTCTTGCGGGTATGATTTGCTCATCGTGTTGTCACGGGCCCCCCTCATGCTATAACTTAGAACGTTCCTGTCCGGGATCCCGAGTACGGAGATCTTGTTTTCCTCCATATCCGTGTACTGGAAGATATGGGAGAGTTTCGGGAAGCCTTGGTGCTGCTTGATCAGAAAGCAAAGGATAGATTCCTGGTTGATCGTTCGGCAATCGCAGAATGCAGAGGTAAGCAACGATTGATATCCAGCGGTCAGTCGGCTTATCCCGCATATAAGCCCGTCTTTTCGGAAAGTTAAAGTCGATCGCTGACACTAATAGCCCACAAAATGAGGAATGGACACAGGCAGCTGAACAGTCATGGAGGGAACTGATTGACCAAAATCCCGACAGTCTCGACTATTACAAAGGCTTCCTTGCCAATGCTGGTATCGATCTCGGTAATGCACCTTATATTGGCCTATTTCTACGTGTCCTTACGCCCATGAAAGACAACCTGACAGACGAGTCGCGAACAAAAGCGCTCAACATCCTCCAGGAGTTCTCATCCAAGCATCCGATGGCGAATACGCATCAACGGCTAGCTTTGACCATCGCTGAAGGTAAGCCGGGCGTACGTTGCTAACCATATGTTTAAAATCATTCACAGGCGAAAGGTTCAAGGAATTGGTGAAGCCCTACCTCGAGCGCGCACTTCAGAAAGGGATACCCTCCCTCTTTAGCGACGTCAAGAATCTTTACACCGATCCGTTCAAGCTCCAGTCGATTCAGGATATCTTTGAAGATATTCATATGAGAGTTTCACCCAAGGAACCAGCGCAACATTCAGCATCCCCGGACCCTACAGACTTCCTCTGGACGCTTTACTTCCTTGCACAACATTATTCCTTCTTAGGACAACACGACAAAGCACTGGGGGTTCTCAACACTGCGATGCAACATACACCGACATTGCCTGATCTGTATATGACAAAGGCGCGGGTGCTGAAGCGTGCCGGAGATCCATATGGGGCCGTGCGTGCCATGGACGACGCGCGGAAACTCGACGGACAAGATAGGTTTGTGAACACCAAGTCCGGTAAATACCGTCTGCGTGCAGGAATGATCCAAGAAGCAGACGAGATTTTCGGGATGTTCACCAAGGTTGACTTTTCCTGCACCTCATCCTCTGCCATCGCTGACTGCCTCTTCAGAAAGGCATGCCCCCTAGTACAGACTTGCTAGAAATGCAAGCGTTGCATTATCTCACGGAAGTTGGTGATGCCCAGAGACGCCTGGGAAGGTACAACCTTGCTCTTAAGACTTACTGCGCTATCCAGAAGGTACGCTTTCAATCATCATTTTACTTGGCGCCGGAACGTGCTTTCAGGTGTTCCAAAATTTCCGTGAGGAGCAATACGACTTCCACCTGTATTCGCTTCGCAGGAACATGCTTAATTCCTACGTTGCGTGCGTCAATGTCATCAACCCTACCAAAAGGAATTAGTAGCTTATTTCACTGCCGCAGAATGCTGAGGTGGGAAGATGATCTCCACTCCCACCCTGGGTTTATTCACGCTGCAGTGTGGAGCGCTCGAGTAATACTTCCTTCAATGCAAATAACCTAGGCTGACGAGGTTGCTGCCAGATATGGATCATGCTATATGACGATCCTTCGATAATCAAATCTTTAAAACCGCCGGGTAAGACTTCCAACCCCTTGTAAGTTCATCGTAGTTACTGATCTTCGTTGCAGAGCTCTCGGGAGAAGTGTCGAAGAAAGCGCTTAACAAGGCAAAGAAGGCTGCGCGTAAAGCTACGGCCGAAATCTCGCAGGACAATGATGACGCGAGCTCACAAAAGGGTGAATTATGGCATCGTTTTCTCCGTTTCCATACATACCATATCTCCTTCCGGTTAGTAGTGCAAACGAAGCAAACCGAAGACAGAGGTCTTGACGCACCCCCGCCCAAGGACGAAGATCCGGAGGGGCTAAAACTCGTGTCAGTTAACGATCCGTTGGAGCGAGCTAGCAAGGTCCTTGGCTCGCTTGGAGCGATGGCGAACGACAATATAGACGTGAATGTGACGTCGTTCGACGTCGCGGTACGGCAGAGTGAGTATCCTGAACTGGTGTTCTGACAACCGAATATTTCATTGCGTGTAGAAAGATACCTAAAAGCAGCCCGAGCCCTCCGCCGCGCCTACACGCGCGATTCGCGTCATCCTGAAGTGCATGTGCGAATCGTACAACTCGCTAGAGAGGGTGAGCGGTCTTCGTGCTCATACCAAGATTATTGCCACGTTCTTGCAGTTGCTTCAGTGAGAGATGTCTCCGAGACAGTCACGTCTGTCCTCGACGAGATTTTGGCCGCCATGAAGCCCGCCGAGGTGTCGTTGGACGCCTTCAACTCACAATACCTACAACTCTATTCATCTTCCGCCATCTCAATTCTCGCATCCGCCAAGGTGTCGTACTCCATGGACGCACCGAGAGAAGAGGTCGAGAATCTATTGTTCATGACTCTGGCTGACGGCGTCAAGATCTGTATCGAGGTCCGTCGCATTCCACAATATAACATTAAATCCACTGATCTACGATACCTTCGGTGCTCTCGCAGGATGCACTCGAGATCCACTCGTACCTCCAACGCATCAATTCACCGCGTGCGGACGAGTTCCGGATAGCATGCGATGCACAGTTTTCGCTTAGCAAGGTGTTCAAGGGTGCTGAGGAGCAGGCTGCGTTGAGACAACAATGCATAGACCCCAAGGACGAGAACGAGGTTGAGACTGTCTTTTGAAGATGGGCGGAAAATATTGTAGGAAATTGGAATATTATTGAATGCATCGTGCATAACGCAAACTCAGGGCAGGTCGACGTTGTAGGACGACCGTGGGAACAGATCTGGAGTCCGAAGGCTGAGACGAACATCAACGGCCAACACCCTCAAACACACCGGGGACTCTGCAACATGGTGAGTCCAGTCTCTGACATATAAAAACTGCCACCTTTCGTGCTGGGACCCAGCAAGTGCAAGGAAACGATGATCAGACGCGATGGATGGGGTGGATGGGTTCCCGCACGCAAAGATGTTTGCTGCATCTGCCGAAGACACTCCCCGCTGACTGAACATACTTCATGCAATCGACAGACCAAGAAACGAAGAAATGGCGGCCGCAACAAGAAGGGTCGTGGTCACGTCGGTTTCGTCCGCTGCTCCAATTGCTCGCGCTGTGTCTCCAAGGATAAGGCAATCAAGCGCTTCACCGTGAGGAACATGGTCGAGAGCGCGGCCGTGCGTGATATCAGCGAGGCGAGCGTCTACCCTGGTGAGTGTGCGATGCGCTCCCGTCGTTCGAGTGGGGCTCGTGCTTATCAGCTTCATACCCCTCCCCCCTTCCTTTTCGTTTCTGCGCTGTTTAGAATATGTCATTCCGAAGCTTTACATCAAAATCGCATATTGCGTCTCGTGCGCAATTCACTCGCATGGTGAGGCACTCAGGCTCCGTCGTCAGCCGAGAACTATGTCGCTGACGGTACCCGACCTAGTTGTCCGTGTACGATCGCGCGAGGGTCGTCGCAACCGTGCTCCTCCGCCACGCATCCGCTGGAAAGACGGAAAGAAAGTGAACCCGGCCGTGGCGGCAGCGGAGGATGCCAAGGCAGCGGCTGCAGGCAAAGCATGAACGTCTCGCTTCACAGATATATTGCTGTTCGCGACTGGGCCATGTAACAAGCACACCTTCCTTATTCTCGGACCGAGCGTGAAAGTGTAACCTTGCGTGTCGTTGGCCTCGAATGACGTGCTCAATTTCGGGTAAAATGGGTATCAAGGGGAGCCTGCGGTGCCCTCTCAGACTGTTGTCCTGTAGAGTTGGCGTCAGGGCGCCATCTGGAAAATCTCCTCACACGTCCGCTCGGGACAAGTAACGTGAGTGCATGGACACGGCGACCCTCAGAGTACCTCAGAAGACCAGTAGTACGGTGTCATGGGCAGTCAGCACTTTTGCAAAACCCCGCACATTCTCCCATCACTCAAGTTGTTGTTGTTCTAGGAAAGTACTCCAAAGTTGAGTGAGTTGACCCTGATCGAGATCGTCCAAATTCACGCGGAAGAATCGCCTCGTGCTGCCAGCGCGGCGGCAATATAGGCTGGTCCACCATTCCGCCGCAAGCTTGACGACCAACACCGCCTGCTGGCAACAATCTTGCTTGACTATGGTACATCATTTGCAGCATATTTGCATGCGTGATCAGCGTGTGTTCCCTGAATGTGTTCCCACGGTATCTATATGATGGCAAGGTAACTCCTACCGAAAAAAAGGAAGGAGATTGCAGTGTTTGTTCCCATGTTGTATGAAATCTAATCGAGTTGCAGTTAAATTTGTGTCACCAGCATTGAAAGCATGTGTTAAAGAGCTGATACAAGTGGGAGACTGAAAGAAGGAACAATGATGGATGGACTTGTTGGCATGACATAGCTATGGCACAGAGGCAGATGTGCTGACCTTGTCACAAGTACAGCCTGGGTTCTGTTATGCTTGGTCTGGGTAGGAATGAGTGTAGACTTGGAAGGAACAAAAGCTGGCCTTCAAGATATTCTTGAGCCAGAGAAGTCAAATGAAAGTCAACAATAATCTTTTGTTAGGATCTGGCAACTTCCCAATCTACCAAACCCTATGTAAGGAATAGCTACATGTGCTAAACCTAAACCCGCATGTTGCCTATGATGATGCTCTTGTACTACAAGTACAGTGGCTCAAAAAAGTGTCCCAATGTTTAGCAATTTTGGAAAGATTTGACATTTGCAAGAGAACCAGAGGGAGTTGGGTCTAACTCTTGCAGGGTCATCAATGGCACTAACCCTTGCCTTGAAGATGAGCCCTTGGTCATGTTATTTGGTTGCCATGGGATTGAGATATAATCATTTC
>JBBPOI010000207.1:0-20575 GCA_038091355.1 Phylloboletellus chloephorus | reverse complement strand
CGGGCCCGCGCCGTGAGTCGAGCCCTAAGCTCGTCCTCTTGACGTCCATCTCCACTATCTCGTAGTTTCAGGCCAATTCATTCTCATTGTTTGACGCATCTGCGACGATACAGGGAATCTCACAGTCCCGTTCTAGCCGCTCCAAACAACACTATAGGTAGTTCTCGCATAACGGGCCTGAAATCCAGCATCTTCCTCTCCCCTCTCCTTGCTGTAATATCCCCAGAGATAGTCATGATTGGCAGCACCTCGTTCCGTTGTTCTGGAAACCGAATGGACACTCTCCGTCACATGTCGTGAATAACCCCGCTTTGGCCTCCTAGATCTACTGATGTCGGTAGGCAAAGAGGGAACATGTGGCATGGCTGGTCGGGGACGAGCAACAACAGGGTTATCTTACCGAGGAGAAAGACACAATACACTCGACCGCACCACGGCCTCCGGGTCCGGCAGACAGAATGGATCGATGCTGACAATACAAAGGCGTACGAGTACAAGGTCGATCACAAGTCCTTTTGTAGAGTCTTTCCTTTCTGTTTCGCCCCTGCAACGACCTTTCTAGATATGTTTGATCCCCTTCCGAAGCAAACTGGGGATATCGTACCTCGTTGCCTGCCTCTTTGACTTTCTGTCCCACTTGATCGGCTCCCTGCTTTGTTTCCTCTGCCTTTTCCTTTGCGTGTTTCCTTGTTGCCCCTGAGACGCACACTTGTCTCCACTGAACGGTATCGGTGATGTTTACTTACCCAGAGTCTTCTTTGTCTTTTCCGTGGCTTTCTCCCCTGTTTCTATCGCCGTTGCTAAACCCTGACCAACCTTCTTGTTAACCTGCGCCGTGTCTCGAACAACATTGTTCAATAGTAGACTGCAGGCAAATCCAACCTTGTCTGCCACCTCGGATATTTTCTCCGTCACAGACTTTGAGACCCATGCTGTCGAGTGCATGCGACGGGCACACGCGTCCATCCCGGTGCTCGTGCGCAACCCACGGGCGGCGAGGGGAATCACTGAGCGCATCATCGTGAGTGTAAGAAACAAGAGTGATGTCATATGACGTTGTCCGTGGCGATGCACGTAATTACGCAGCATGGACCTGCATTCCGTAGACGGGACTTGATAATCATATGTGCAATCTGCGAGGGGAGAGGGAGTCGCCGTGATGACGTAATCCTCTCCTTGTACGCAGACAGCTATGAAGGGATTCACGAAAGCCATCAAGCGGTGAGCATTCCCCTCTGGTAGCTTGAGACAGCAGACTGCTTGAGATCGTTCTTGCTCTTGCACACGTCCCGGCTTTCGTTCAGAAACTCATACTACCACCCAGCACACCCCACATCGTCACTTCGAAAGTCGGCTTTTCAAAGAGTCAGTACCCGAGGCTTCCATGGTACTGCGAGTGATTCATGTTGTTCTCAGAGTCCTCTGATCCCGAGTTTGATGACCACAATTCTCACTTCACCGCTCTCGAGCAGTCCACCGAGAAGTTGCTCAAGGATACGAAGGCGCTCATCGATGCCGTCACAGGTATGCCATCCTCGCAAGCATTCGTCTCTCCTACAGATACCAATCCTCCATTACTAAGCCCTGTTGACTGGTGCCAATGGCTTCGCGAACCACTTCAACTTCATCTATTCAACCCTGCCCGGCGAACTCAGCCTCACCGGCAAATACCCCGATGCTGCCGCTACCATCGCTAACACTCCTCTCTACGCCGAGTACTTAGATGATCTACGCTCTGCCATACCACCGGAGCTTGAACTCATCGAGAGTCGTGTCATTGGCCCCGTCAAGGAGTTCCAGGGCGTTCTCAAAGTCATCAGAAAGTCCATCACGAAGCGTGACCACAAATTGGTGGATTACGATCGTTTCAACAACTCGCTAACCAAGCTTCGAGACAAGAAAGAGAAGAGCTTAAGCGACGAGAAGAACTTGTTCAAGGTTCGTCATCTTTCCCGGGGGGTCATGCTCGTTCCAACCCGAGTCATAGCTCGAGCAAGACTTTGAGATAGCCACGAATGAGTATGATTTCATCAACAACGCGCTGAAGCAAGATCTTCCTCGATTCATGCAGCTCGCCACCCAGTTCATCGACCCTCTATTCCATTCCTATTATTATATGCAGTGCGCCCGTTTCCCTCTTTGTTTGCAACTGTTATTTTATTGACATTGTCTTCTGCGAGGCTCAATATTTACTACCTGTTCCTAGAGAAGATCAACTCCTTTGCTGAGGGTAGATATGATGTCACCAACTGCCCAGGCTCTCGGATCCAGTCTGACTACGAGAACAAACGCATGGATACTTGCAGCCGAGTTGAAGACCTCGGCATCACTAAGCGAATTGTATCTACCTGTGCGCGGATTGCATTTCACAATATTTCTCCGTCCACCCGCCCGGCTGACTGGTTCATACAGCTAAGCTTGTCCAAGCGAGGCGCGCAGAAGGTGGCGCAGTCAGTGCACCAATTGGGCGCACTCCCAGCGTGACAACTACATCGAGCGCCGCAAGTCTTGCCTCGCGCTCCATGCCACCGCCTGCGTATGCGACTACATCATTTGTTAAGAAACCCCCCCCACCTCCACCCGGTCAACAAGTTGCACCCCCTCCGTATTCTTCCGTGAACAACCGCAACGGCGCTGCTGCGACGAAACGGCCTCCTCCTCCACCACCACTCAAGCCTAAACCGAAGCCTGAACCTGAGTACGTCACGGCGCTGTACGATTTCGATGCACAGGTACGTGATAGTTACTGGCTGTGAGCTCTAATTGAGCTTCGCGTCTTTCAGGCCGATGGCGATCTGTCATTCCAGACTGGAGATCGGATCGAGATTGTGAAAAAGACAGAAAGTCAGGAGGACTGGTGGACTGGCCGCCTGAACGGTGTAGAGGGTGTCTTCCCTGGCAACTACGTACAGTGTTAAGGCAGGGTTCCTCATCACTACCCTCGGTCTAAATCATTGCAAGGCAGCTGTCTCGGACTTTTCTACGAAACGGTTGATGTAAACGTGATTGGGCACGCAGATACTTACGTACCATCCGTTGTCGACCATCCTCGTTCACATGCATGGAGTTTTGACAGTTGCCAATGTCCACCAGGCATTGTGCTTCCAAAGACATGAGCAGCAATCGACGGTATTATGCAGTGCGCATTGGACGCGACGGTCCACGCATATACGACAACTATGCTGAGGTGAGTCGTCTCACTTCGAAACCACATTCGACAGTTGTTAAAAGGGCCTTTCCAGTTCGCAGCTGCGGTGAGTGTTGTCTTGGCAGTCGGCGTTTCACGGGACTGAAGCTGCGCTGCTCAGACCCTAGGGCTAAGTGGGTCCAGCGGGAAGGGATTCGACAACATCCACGACGCCCAAGAATGGCTGAGGGGGCTCCAGTTTGGTGCTTTACTACCCGTGACCACGATTCATACGAGTGAGCATTTCCATGAACTTGTAGTTGGCCGTCGTCTGTGCCAGCGTCAGTGAATCTCACGTCGCCTTTCACTGGCTTTTTGCCTTCGCATCGGACCGTCAGACATCAATTTTAACTGGAACATACCCGACGGAACAAACGTCAATGCGGGAACTGTTCCTTCCTCGATGTCCACCACAACAACTTTCACTAATCCTCAACAGGCTTTTAATAATGGTAGTTCTCCCGGACTCAACCAAATGCGGGCGGTTTCAGGAAAAAGAGCTGAAGTAAAAGATGTCCCTCCTCCTCCTCCTGTAGCAGAGCCTTCCATTGAGCTCTCAGACGATCAGAGGGATATTTTAAAGATGGTCAAGGCAGGACGAAATATTTTCTTCACTGGACCAGCTGGTGACACCGTATTCAAGAACCGTGCGTTAGAATTAGCTCATTGACCATGGCTTGCAGGTACAGGAAAGTCAATCTTACTCCGAGCCATCATCGACCATCTACATTCGGTATATGGTTGGGACATTGCTATCACTGCTCCAACCGGAATTGCCGGTTTAAACATTGGGGGGCAGACCATCCACTCCTGGGCAGGTATCGGACTTGGAAAAGAGCCACTCGAGAAGCTTAAGTTTCGTCTGAGCGGCTTTGCAATCAAGAGGTGGATGGAAGCCCGAGCGCTCATCATCGACGAGGGTTGGTCCATCCCTTGTGTGACTTGAGCCCGCACGACATTTTGATTTGCCTTAGTGTCAATGTTGGATGGGCGTCTATTTGACAAATTGGTAGGTCCTCGAACAACTTGGAACATTTGATCAAAGGTCCACATATAAGGTGTAGGAAGGCATTGCACGCTTCGTGCGAAAGGATCCTCGTCCGTTTGGCGGTATCCAGGTAAGTTCAGTAATCCACCCGTTCTTCATACCACAAACGTGGTACCTTTCCAGCTCATCTTTTCAGGGGACTTTTTCCAGTTACCTCCAGTACCTGATCAGGATTCGACAAGCAAAATTGATGCTACATTTGCATTCCAGGCCAGAAACTGGCGCCGGTGCGTAGAGCATATGGTGAAACTTAACACAGTTTTCCGTCAGAAAGAGAACAGTATGCTACTCTTTTCAAACACACCTTTTTTCGATAAGATTGGCAATCTCCTAGAGTTCATCGAAATGCTCGCCTCAATGCGAACCGGGGTCTTAGCAGACTGGCATATTGAGGAATTCCGCAAGCTTTGTCGCCCGATACATTATGATGACGACATCAGTCCAACGCAGCTGTATGTCATGCGTTTGCCTAGCCACCTCATATTCAGCCCCCATCAGCTTTCCCCGCAAGGGGCAAGTGGAGCAACACAACCTTGAATGCCTCAACAAACTGCCAGGCGAAACATTAATTTTTAAAGCGATGGACGCGCGCGGCATCGACATGTATGAAAATCGCCTCACGATCAATCAGGCGGAGCAGTTGCTCGACAGACTTGTCTGTCCCAGAGAAGTTCCTTTGAAGGTGAGATGTCACGCCATGTTCAGCGCCAATGGCACTCATGTTAATTCCCTACATAATAGGTGGGGGCTCAGGTGATGTTACTTCGCGTATGTTTCTTCATTACGGGTCTGCTCCGTCGCCTCACGGCTGCGCGAGCTTAGAACATGTTGCAAGGGGTGCTCGTCAATGGCTCATTGGGCAGAGTCGTCAAGTTCATCAGCGTTCACGAGGCCCAACAGCACCACATTGAGATAGCAGACATTGAACGACGAAAGGAAGGCCAAGTATCTATTACCGTGAACTCGCCGGACGCGAGGGAAGATCAAGCTGGCCTCATCGCACTCGACTACCACACCTTTCAGAAGGATCAGCTCTGGCCCCTTGTCAAGTTCACGAACGGCAAATCTCTCCTGTGTTCGCCTGTCGAGTTCACGGTCGAGGGCCTGAAAGGCAATGTCGAAGCTCGGCGACTTCAGATCCCACTCGCTCTTTCCTGGGCGATGTCGATCCATAAGTCCCAAGGACAAACGCTTAGCCGGGTCAAGGTGGACTTGTCTCGGATATTCGAAAAGGGCCAAGGTGACTTGCTTGCATCTGGCATTTTACCACTGCTCACATACCCACGATGATTCAGCGTATGTTGCTATTTCGCGAGCTACCACCATGGAAGGACTGGAGATTGTCAATTTTGACCCTGAAAAGTAGGTCCATGGCAACTACATTCTCTTGCTCACTTATTTGCCCAGGGTCATGGCCCACCCGGATGTCATCAAGTGGCAAGAACAATGGGACAAGGAAAGAAAGCAAGAAGAAGAAATGGATAGTGACTGGGCTGTGTCACAGTGGCACAACTCGTTTCATGAATAGGGACGCGTGCATTTCTCATATAATAAACACAATATACATCATGCGCCATCTAACACCGATGAGTTTGTAAATAGTACTACAAGTTTGATGACGCATCGCTACCCTGACGTATCGAAAACTCGCTCAAGGCCGGCAGAGAAACAAGACTGGAATGTGGCGACTGTGCGGACGGTGAGGGTGGTTGGGAAATCAACCCATGTGGCTCTGCATTATTAGATGCTGGGTTTCCCTCAACAGCTGGGGAGCGAGCTGGAAGAGGAGGGATGTCCATTGTCGCTTGGGTGGGTGACACTGGGTTAGCCCGAAGTGAAGGGTGGATACTATTTGCTGGTCGTGCGGGTAGTCGGGGCGTAAAGTCTTCATCATGTCGAGGTGATTGCGATCGTGGCGGAACGCTCCCTACTCTCGTGTGCGACGAACCATAGTTGTACACAGGTGCTGGCTCTCCAAGAGGGGCATCGGGCAACGGGGGTGAATTGCTTGGAATAGGATCCTCGAAGAGCTGCGAGGAATTTTGAATAAGGTCTTCCATCCTCGTGTCCTTGGACGAGACATGGTCAATATCTCACCGAGTGTGAGTAGACGATCAAGTACCTTGACATTCTGAACGCTGAGGAGGTCACCTCCCTTCGGAATCTCCTCTTCGCCGAATATAACTGTGCCGAACACGATTGCCAAGTTCCTAACATCCATTTTGTTTTTCTCTGAGAATGCCGCAACACGTGCAAGGTGTTCCACCACAGCTCGAAGAGTTTCTCGATGAATGGCTGGTAATCTACGTATTTTGGAGCGCATTTGAGCTATGGGGCTGGGGTCTCCCACTTAACATGCACGGTAAGTAGCGATAAGGATTACTTGAAGGAAGCAATTTACCTCGACCTTCTGTGTGCTCAGCGCGGTCTGAGAGAGGATATTTGAACAGGGGCTCTGGCAACTCGCGTAGATATAACTAATGGACCGTGTCACGGACGTAATAATACTAAAAGCGCAAGGCTCACCTTCAACAGCGAGGATACAGCGTAAACATCATCGGTCAATCGGTTGAAGTTGAAGGCAGCTTCGTTTCTTTCTATCTTGTGTTGCAACTAATTTTGCGTCAGCCTGGTTCCACCAACAAAGGAAAAACCCCTGTACATCTTGTACAACAGCATGCCGCCCGGACACCTGTAGAGTTTTGAGTCAAATGCAGGCATTTTGGGACAAGGAAACAGAATCTTACGCGGTAGATACCTTCCGCTTCCAAACCTCTCTCATCAACTTCTTGTACACAAATTCGGACAATCTTGGGCACCTCTACCTCCCCGAGACCCCGAGAAGTCGCATAGTCCACCAAACCGACACCAAAGATCAAATCGCTACACTCCCCGACGTTATAGTTGTAATAGAGTATTGGTTTCGGAATCAGGGATGTCAAAGAACGGGGGATATGAGTCGTGACTAGAGATACGTCTTTTTCAGGTGCGACCCTTGTAATGATTGCCCTTGCGTGTTCGGAAAGTTGCGTCTGTGTCATGGACGTCGCGCTGCAAGCCAGTGAGTGCCCACAATAATCAGAGGGAAATATGCTAACGTCATGTTGTCGATGTACTTTTCCAGTACATTTTTTATTGTACCCGAATAGTCACGAATGAAGCTTTCCAGGCTCTGGGATTCCGTCATGAATGGTGGATCACAAGGATGCAGTCTCATACCGTATATGCGCTTTCTAGTATTTTCGTTCGACGAAGTCGAAGGGTTTCTAGCCAGTGAACCCCCTTGCGATATTCCTTGTCTGATACGGACGTAAACAAGTTGATGAAAAAACCACGCATAAGGGGAACTGACCAGCCTCATCAGCTTCACGTTTCGCGCGAACTGCACGAAGCGCGCTATTTTCTGAACGGACACCCAGGGTCTCCTTGACTGTCGAACCCTTATCTAGGAACGTCATCAGCTGGTTGAGCTGTTTCTTACCTGGACAAAATCAGCTCCAAATGTGCAGGTCCGAGAACATTCGCATACCATGTTGGGCAAAATCAGAAAATGTCGTCCCAGAAGTTGACGGGGAACGGTTACGCGCTATATGCGTAGTACCCGAAGGCCTTCGATCCAGCGGGCGGAGAGGCTGTGGAGCAGTTACGATGGGTCTTGACGGCAAGACAGGATTTGAACGAGAATTTGGCATGGAGGTCCCGCCAGTTTCACCGTGCGGCACACTCGAAGGAGTCTGCGATGGAGTAGATGCAGCCGCGATCTTGTAGTCCTGCTTAAGTGTGAGCTAAATGACCGAGGTGGGAGCGAAACTCCTCACTTCCACTTCTTGGCACTTCTTGAGATAAGTGCGCTTAAGCTTCGGTAACGAATTCTCTGCGTAATCTGTATACGCAGAACTTGATTCCTTTAGGTTTTCCTTGATGCGTTTACGCGTGCGTTCTTGAGTTTCCTAGTTCGAGAAGACCTCTCAGCCGCGACGATGATCGCACAGTACCTGAAGAAACTGCACCTTGAGTTCCATCAAATCATTCACAACATCCAAAGTGAGAGTTGTCAGAAATGCTTGTCTCGTCTGTGCTTCTGTTGGAAGTGAATTAATGCGTTGTCCGATTTGAATTTCAGGGGGGATGGAAGAACCTCTCTCCACATTATCCCTGACTTCACCCCATGCTCGGCGAGCTGTGCTTATATCCGTACGATCATCCAGAAAGGCATCGATGGACTTTGCTTTCCGATGCAACTTGAGTAAAGAATCGACACTATTAGGAACACGTCAGGGTTCACGGGGAGTAGCATAGTCGAGACCTGCTCACTAAATTTCCTCTATACGCTTCCTGACGTGTTCACATTATCGTGAGGAATACGATCACTTTATTTCACGATGACACACACCTTTCCTGGAAGAAGCTGAGAAACGAGTCTGTAAGCACCTTGAGATGGTGTTCAAACAATGGCAAAGGGCCAGACTGCAGCGATGGTTCTGAGACGGATGGCCTGGGCTGTACCAGAGGATCAAACGGGTCTGTTGTCGTCTGCGTTGACATTGGAGTAGGAATGAAGACTCGAGCTGGAAACAACCAAAGCTAGTCCGGTCAATACTGTCTCAGTCTCCTTACTGACTGGGACCAATTCTCCAAACAAGTACATACAAAGTATCCATGCAAACACCGAGAACTCTTCACGACTCAGGAACTGAATCTTCCGGTACATGCAGCTCCTGTTCCTGTGGTGACTGCGCAGTTGGATCCAGCTATGGGAGTGCTGCGAAGGGAGTGATCCGTAAGATATCGAGAAAGCCTTGACAGACCCATGTCGTGTTACCAGTCAGCGTGCTTGTCCGAACGTTGGACAGAAAAGAGCGGGGTATCATCGTCTATTCATTCTTGTAATTGACTTGCTTGATTTCCTAATCTTACATCTGGAATCCGACATCGACACCCAAGTACCGCTGGAATCCACAGAACCGCAAGCTCGAGACGCGGTCAGTGTCTCTCACAAGACAATTCAAAGCGCAAACTCCCAAGGTGGTGTAAAGTATGCTGGCGCTACTTGGCTGCCAGACCCTACGAATGCATCTGGTGCAATCTATGCAGCGAGTTGTGATACATATAGTACTTGACTTCACATTCGTAATTTCTTTTCCATTTCCGAGTGAAGATTCTGAGGCAAGCCTTGCTCCATGCCTGAGCGCAATATCAGCAGTCTTGCCACGGGATGAAATGTGAGGACAGACCAAGAAAACAATCCTCGGGTTCCAGGGTCTCGTCACGGCCCATCAAGATATCCAGGTGAATGTTACTCCGTCCCATGCCTGGCATATGTGGGTTCTGCGACCACGGGAAGCCATCAGCGCAGAGAGAACACGTCAAGGTCATGCGAGCTTACGCCGGCGACGATCTTGCGTTCCATGAGCAGACGTGCCGGTGCATGCACCCCATGCAGGTTACGCAGCATTGTCAACTTGAAGTTGTCCTGCGTCTCTTCCCACTGAGGTGGACTCCATTGAACGACACGAAGGAGAGCAAGAAGACAAACTGCTGACGCGTGTGAGACGGTTCTCGAGATCGTCCCTTGATCTCGTTTCTGCGGCGATGCTGCGAGGGCCGTATTGGAGAGTGTCATGGAGTCCGAGGCTGTTGGCTTTGGCGGTCAGCGATGCGGACTTTTGTTCTACGGGTGGCACGAGGCGCAAGGAGGGTTCCTGCATGGGTGGAATGGTCAGCCCGAGTCGCATGCACGGTGAGTGCCAACAGACCATGATGGCGCGATGTGAGTGACAGACGCGTACCCTCTGTGACAGCATGTGACCGAGTGTGACATTCCCCGCAGTGTGACAAGTGTCCCTACCTTGCCAGCGGGATATAAGGAGCTCACATCCGCATCCGACTCTTCTCTTCCCCCCACCTCCATCCGTTGCCGACCCCCATTTCATGTCCAATAGACACCCACGGTCTTCTAGTATCCCTCTCCGGGGCGCAGTTCCATCTTCCCCTGCTCGACACATAGACTCCGTAGTCTCTATACCCTTCTCCACCAGCCCTCCCCAGTCTCGGCCTCGTATAGTGAGCCAGGCATGGCCCCCACGGAGCTCCCCCGGTGCTATAGGCATCCCCCACGGCGTCCGTGGAAGCAGCACTATCACCTCCAGTCCCCCTACTCGACCCGCCTCTCGCTCTTTCACTAACTCCTCGGTTCTATTCGGCCGAGGCAGCGCATCCCCATACACCATTTATGAACCTCGTGTGATCAGGGCTGACTCCGCCCGCAGTACTGATGTAGTCTGCCCCCATAATTCCTCTTCTGCGTCATCTGGGTCCCCCACCCGTACAAGACGGCCGAGCGCGACTGGTGTTAGAGCGCTCAGTGCGCAACGCCATTCCGTCGCGCACACTCGTGCTGCCGCAGAACCGGTTCCGTTTCCTCGTCCAGCCTATCTGGAACATTCTGCGCTACGGCATTTATTACAAACAGAATCGTCGTCATTACTACCTCCTCGCAAAGAGCCCATCGTGAGACCGGGTCATATTGGTGGAAGGCAGATGCAGCGGTCGCCATCGTACGATAGCGAGGAAGATGACATGAGTCCTCCCCGAGAGGTTCGAAAAACCATGCCATCTTCGATGACCGCGTCGTCACCAACTTTGTTATTACCCACGCGCTGGTGCGATGAGTACAGAAGCCCCCATCTAAGCGTGTGCGGCGACGGCCGAGAACTAACATATCAAGGTGAGTCGCTTCGGGGATTTTGTTCCCAAACGTGACCCAGCCCCCAGGAGCATCTGGAGGCTCCGACAAGGACGCGGCAACGGCCCGTACCGCTGTTCCTGTGCCACCCGGTTGCGGAATATTTTACTACGAAACAGAGATCACTAGCAAAGCTTCGAAGACGTATGTTCACCATTTATCTCCTGTGCGCTAGTTCTGACTGTCGCCACGCAGTCGCATCAGTGTTGGGTTCGCCTTTCTCATTGCTAATGGATGTGGAGTCAATGACAACAATCATTAGCTTCATCACTCGTGATGTTAAAGTATCGCGCCTTCCAGGATGGGAGAAGAACTCTTGGGGATATCATGGAGAAAGCGGCACCGTATGTTCTGGAGACAAGAACGGGTTGCCTTTTGGAACCACGTTTGGAGGTACGCACGGCGCGTGTTCGCCAACACGTGAGCCAATTTGCTACCCTTACTTGTTTTTAGTCGGAGACATTATTGGCTGTGGCATCGACTTCACCCAGAACAAGATATTCTACACCAAGAATGGCTCTCTTCTCGGTATGTCTCACTAGATTCCAGCTGATGTCCTGACCAAACAGCATCCTAGGCACTGTATTCGATAACGTAGGCAAAGATTGCGACATTTTCCCAGCCGTAGGACTCTGCTACACTAACGAATCCATTCACGCCAACTTTGGGCAAGAGACCTTCAAGTACGACATAGAAGACCATGTGCTTCAGCAGCGCAACCATACCTGGGCCAAAATCCAGTCTAACCCCTTGACATGGCCAGCGGAGAAGCCCCACCCGCATGGAACTGATCTACCCGCTCCTGCTAACGCTTCTAATTCTGTGACCGATCCGAGTGACAAGATTCCAATCAATGAGCTCGTGTTGTCATATCTTTCGCATCATGGCTACGCACGGACAGTACGTGCGTTTGAGTCCCAATGCCGTGCCCGGGGGGGGCTCTCTGTTCGTGCGTCTCCCGCCGCATCTGTGCCAGACCCCGCGACCCTTAGGCCAACGTCTACGGATGACTATCTCATGGATATGGACGTTGGCGATGGTCCCTCGACTGCTTCTGCATCAAAACCAACTGCTGTCTTAACTTCGATCCCAGCTGACGACATTGAGCTGCGCACTCACATCATCCAGTCCGTCGTCTCTGGAGATATAGACAACGCGCTCTGGGAAACCCGCAAGCACTTTCCGCTAGTGCTCGAGGCAAACGCAGGACTTATGCTGTTTAAGCTTCGGTGTAGGAAATTCGTCGAGCTGGTGCTGGAGGCTGCGGAGCTGAAGAAGAAAATGACAACAGAGGAGAACGAGATGAACGTGGAAGCTGGTGGACCTGTATCCAGATCTGCATCTGGCTCGGCGTTGGAATCTGTGAGTGAGGATGCAATGGGTAGTGAAGGAAGGGTGATGGTAGCCACGGATGGGGTGGGTATGGACATAGATGACGGTGAAGGCGAGGGTGAAGGGCCAGGTATGAGCGTGGCGACGAGCAGTGCACCCATCCCCATTGTGCCAAGTCGCAAGTCCTCTGTCGTCTCACTCTCTTCCACAAGCAGCTGGGGAGGCGCAACGGCCGCCCAGTACGGATCTGCCCTCGAGAAGGCTGTTGGGTACGGCCAGGAGCTAGAGTCCGATTACAAGAATCGCGCGGAGGTTCGTGCGATGTTCAAGCGGACATCAGTGATCATGGCTTACGAGGATCCGTTGGAGGCGGGGGGAGATGCGGCTGAGGTCGCGGGGCAGGCAGCGAGGGTGGCCCTTGCTACGGAGCTGAATCAAGCAATTTTGCGTAAGTCGAGTTCGTGAGCGACGAGCAGCGCTGACGTCTCGTAGAATCCCAGGGACGTCCAGCGCAACCTCTGCTTGATAGGCTGTACCGCCAAACTGCGGTGTGCCTTACCCAGCTAGCGTTGATGGGCAACGGTGCTGCAGCCTTTGCCGACATGCGTAAGGAACTCCTAGATGCTTAACTGTGACTGCACACTCGTTTGTCTGGCTTCTGGTGGTTTATCGGCGGGGGATGCGTAACAATAAATGGACGCTGTAGTGTAATATGCACAACTGTACATGAGCAAATGAGCGAATCCCACTTCATGTTCCTGACGTTCGCTTCGGCATGGCATCTGTAATTGCAGTATGGTGTGCGTATAATAAGGATACAGGAACCAGCGTAAGAAGCAGGAAAGGGGTACTTGCTATTGTGTGTTGGAAAATTGTCAAGATTAATACTATGTCACAGTGAAAGATTCCCCGCATCCACAAGCATCCTTGATATTAGGATTATGGAAAATAAACTTTGAGCTGTGGTAAAATGGCTTCATGAGCACGTCCACCCACACACAGAAATAATCATTACCTCAGTGCATCCTCTTTCCAATCCATCTCGCTGCCGATGATGGAGAACAACGCTTTGCTGTCTATGAGCACCCGTACGCCGTCTTGTTCGACGACCTCATCAAACTTTCCGGGCTTGTCGACGTAGTCTAAGTGATACGAAAGGCCAGCACAGCCCTTGTTGCGGACCCCGATCCGTATTAGCTGGGGTGTCGGACCATTCAGGAGCGCACGGAGTCGCAGGACGGCTGCTGGTGACTACTCCGGCCAAGAAGTCACGATCAGGAAGATGGATTGGAACGAACAGCGGAAACGAACGCACGATGGTTAGCGCCGCCTTGGTCGACCGGATGGTTGGTCTCGGCCGTTGGGCTGTAGGGGCGGGTGGGGGGCGTGCAGCAAGCTGAGGAGAGGCGGCATCGGCTGAGACAGGCTGCCCGGTGGGCACGACGACGGGTGGGGAGTCATGGAAGAGTGGCTGCTGGGGCGGTCTAGCTTCGGGCGGGCGGGAGAGAGCGGACATCATTGCGCGCCGATGAGCTGTGAGGGCAGAGGGACAGCGGAGGAGGAGGAATGCATTTGAGAGGGGCGCGCGTACTAGCGAGGACATGGACGATGGACGATGCGGTCCTACTACCGCTGCTTACGTACTACCCTCTTCGTCCGTCATGTCCACCGTCCTCGCGACTCTGGTCAGAAAACACACCACCGCACGACCAAGCCGCGCAGCCGCCCGCTACTGGAAAGGAAAGGCCCCCAAAGGTGTCGCAGAACTCCCTTCGGATTCTGAGGATGAAGAGGAAGAGCGAGTAGAGCAGGAGGGTATCGTTCCAATAGCCAGCGAGGAGGAGGAGGATACAGAAGAACCACTCCCAACAAGGACGACCCAGGCCAAGCCTGCGCGAGCTCTCAATGTCTCGCTGAAGGACGTCAGTATATCTCAAGATGGCAAAGTCATCGTGGCCGGTCGCGAGGAGTCGGGCCGGACCCTCATGGAGGAAGGTATGTTGGGGAGTTTACTTGCCCTACACTGTCTGTTCTCAACAGTCATAGAAGAGTGGGAAGAGCTCGAGCAAGCAGAGGCTCAGATAGAGGAAGAGGAAGAGGCGAGTTCGCGCGTGTGCTCTCATCATCTAAGGCTGACCATGTCACAAGTCCAGCGGCGATGAGTCCGAGTCAGAAGAAGAACAGCCCAAGCTACTCTTCAGACCTGTATTTGTTCCAAAGTACGCTACTGCTCTCGCGGAGACCCCCTCGCTGTTAAAGTTATATATGCTACAGACGCGCACGCGCGACGATAGCAGAGAGAGATGCGATCGCTCAAGAAACAGAAGAGATGCAACGACGAAAGGAGCTTGCTGCTGAACAGCGGAAGAGAGAAAGCCATGATCTGGTTGCCGAGAGCATCCGAAGAGAGTTGGCGGAGAGTGCGTCCTCAGTGTTCTTGTCGGAGCTCAACAGCTAACAACAGTCCCAGAGGAGAAGGAGGAATCAATTCCCGACGTAGATGACACCGATGGGCTCGACCCTGCTGGAGAGTTTGAGGCATGGCGCTTAAGAGAGCTTGCGAGAATCAAGAAGGAGAAAGAGGAAGAACTCCGGCGTGAGGAGGAGCGACAGGAGATCGAACGAAGACGCGCACTTCCCGAGGAACAGCGATTGAGTGAGGACATGGAACATGCCAGCAAACTCAAGGCGGAGAAACCAAAGGGTCAACAGAAGTTCCTCCAGAAGTATTGGCACAAGGGGGCATTCCATCAGGTGGGTAACTGCGGACGCCTAATACAGAGATATGACCCATATGGTGATCGATGCCCTCACAGGATGATGAGATCCTCAAGAGGCACGACTACACCGAAGCAACGGAGTCCACACTCGATGTATCGCTTTTACCCAAAGTGATGCAGGTCAAAGATTTCGGAAAGCGCAGCAGAACCAAATATACACACCTTGTAGATCAAGATACCACTGTGGGAAGTGGTGGCTTTGGAGGTGTAGGTCCTATCAAGTGGGGTGGTCGCTCTACGGAAGGAGGGGGATGCTTCCTGTGTGGCGGGCCGCATCTTAAGAAAGGTAAGACGCATACACCGCACCACACCTATCCTTTTTCTCAGGGGCTTTTCTCTTTCCAAGACTGTCCTCAAAACACTGGCCTTCCTCCTGCTCGAGTGTCCAGGGCGTCTGGAGCTCAAGGAGCGTCTGCTGCACCAAGTGGACAGGGCGGTAGAGACTCATGGCGTGACAGGGGGGATTTAGTTCGGAGGGATGAACGAGATCGTCGGTCGCCCAATCGGGATAGGTCGAGGCGTCTAGATAACGACGGCGACGAAGGATGGCGAAGAAGGGATCGTGGCTACCGTGGCCCTCGAACTGGCAGACGTGGCTCACATTCTCGTTCGCCGCATCGGTCAGCTGTGGATGACGATCGGGAGAACTTCAGGGACAAGCGTCGTCGTGTAGATTAAATGTAAGTCCCCTTGTGTCTCATCTGTGTAACTTGCTGCGATGGCCCGGCTGAAAGGTCTGCTTAACCTTGTGCATGCACCTATTTGAGGGATCTCCGCACCTGGCCCACAATTGCTATTTCAGTGACGGTTTCCGTAGTTGCTGTGTTGGTGTGTGCGATGAACATCGATCGTTATCGATGAGCTCCAGGTTCTTGCTGTTTGCGTATTTTTATCCAGCTGTTATAAGCTCCATAGACGGAACTCTCACTGCAGACGACCTGTCAAGCCGACACGGTGAGCCATCCCTCTTGTCTCAATGGCGTACCTTGAATTTGTTCTACCAAGGTACTGTATCATGGATATTTTCATGCGCGGAGTGGCCTTAGCAGCCACCGAGGAAGATGTCAGAATCGAGCTTGCAAAGATATTGCACAAGGAGCCGTTTCCACAGCAACCCGTGCTGAATTTTGATGTTTTTCTGTTCAAAAAGTACAACTCGCGCGGCAAGATGGGCATCCTTACTCTGCCCAGCGAGACAGCGGGAAGAATTTTCCTTCGCGCCTACGGTGCGATGTGCGTACCAATCAAAGGTGCCTCCGTATTCTTCTCCCAGAGTACTAGATCTGTGGACCCGGATAAAGTTGCGATACTCAACTCAAAGCCTTGGAAGGACCCCAAACAACTCAAGGCTGAGAAAGAGAGGCGCGTTAGAGAGGGTAGACCTTATCGACTCAGCTCGTATGCGTTTGGCCGCTTTCTTGCGGACGGGTCGTTCTCATCCGAGTTCGTCGCGGAGGGATCAGCAGAGATAGCCTGCGATCTTGACCGTCGTCAAGTGCGCTTTACACTTCGCAAGCGAGATCGAGGCTCCGATCCAGACCTCATCACATCCATGCTAAACCTGACTATGAAACCCTTCACCACGTCTGTCTCCTATCATCCCACGGCAATTAACTCTATTGTCCACAGCCGTGCGGCGGATCAACCTATCCTCTTCATCCAAGCCAATAGCTTCCCAGTGTTTGCCACGGAGATTGATTCCCATGACCGCACTGAGTTCCGGCGCTCGCAAGGACTTATCCCTGATACCCCGATGCCACCGGCTTGCTTCAGTCTGGCGTGCACATTCATAGACGAAGGTGACAAGGACGCATTCCTCCATGCATGTCGGTCCAGATTCCACATCCATTGCGCTTCTAAGTCGGCTGATATACGTGTCCACGAGAATACCTCGATAGCCACCCCTGCAAATCTCGACTTCCTCAGCGATCTGCCCTTTGAGCTCGCGTTTGAGTTGGAGAAAGGACTCACATACTGGTTTCTCAGTCCATCTGATGCGTGGTCTTTAAGGAACGCATTGGATAACCTCTGCGACAAATACGGAGATGCGGCAGCCCCGATCTTTAGACGGTTCATTTCCCTCTTGGAAGATGAAGGGGTCAACAAGCACCCGCGACACAGACGACGACCTAGGAGAACTAGCTCCACGCCGCCGACGCTAGATGGTCGTCTCATCGAAGCAGCCAATATCTATCTCGAAGAACAACGACGGCCAAAGGGACGACTCGCGCGCGCACTCCCCAATCCTGCCATCTCCTACACGTATCACATGATCCTCACGCCTACGCGGCATATCCTCGAAGGACCAGTCGCAGATCAGTCCAACAGCGTCTTGCGTCGGTTCGGACATCACCAATGTTTCTTGCGTGTCTCCTTCCAGGACGAGAATAGGTCGAAGCTTCGGCGAGACCTGGAGACGTCGATCACGGAGTTGCTTGCTGAGCGGTATCGGCCTGTTTTGCTGAAGGGTTGCTTGGTTGCTGGCAGACGCTACCAGATGTTGGGATACTCCATGAGCGGTCTCAGGGAACATTCACTGTGGTTCGTCACCCCATTCCAGGACGACCAAGGAAGAGTGCTAGATGCGCAGACGATCAGGGAAAGCCTTGTAAATTTCCGTCTTGTGCCCTGAATTCCCGTGTCTCATTGACATCTTTGTTCAATTCCGCAGGGGGACTTCTCTCGCTTGCTATACCAACCTGCGAGACTCGGGGCTCGTTGGTCTCAGGCATTCTCAGCCACTGACCCCTCTATCACTATAGAGCCGGATGAGATCGTAACAATCGATGACATAAAGTCCCCTACGGGCAAAGTCATGACTGACGGATGCAGCCCCATCTCTCCTAAGCTTGCTCGCGCTATTTGGAGAGAGAATCAGCGGTCGAAGAAACACCCTTCGCGGAGCGGGCCACCCTCCGCCTCGCAATTCCGCTTCGGAGGTGCCAAGGGCATGGTCGTGCAGGACCTCACGTTGAAAGGCAGGGTCATCTGTTTGCGACCCTCACAAATAAAGTTCGATGCACCCAACAACCGCACATTCGACATTCAGTCAACGTCCATCCAACCCAGGGCCATGTTCCTCAACCGACCTCTGATCGTGCTCCTGGAACATCTCGGAGCGAGCAGCAACCGCATTATCGAGCTGCAGGATCGTTCGATTGGCGAGGCACAATCCATCCGGAACTCGTTCATGAACGGGTCCAAGGTGCTGCAGCAACATGGCTTGGGCACGTCGTTCCATCTGCCGTTGTTGTTCCGGAACATCTCTTCGATATTAAAGTTGATGATGTATGGCGAGGCGGATCATGAAGACAGCTTGTATAACGACTTGATCGCCAATGTCTTGCACTGTGCCGAGACGCATATCTTGCGCGAGCTCAAGTATCGCGCCCACATTGCAGTGCCAGGATCGTTCACCCTCCTTGGTGTGTCAGATGAATGGGATTGCCTACGTGAAGGAGAGATCTATGCGACAGTTCACGACGAGAAGACTGGGTTGTACGAAAAGATCACCGGCAAAGTAGCTATCACACGCAGCCCGCAGATACACCCTGGCGACGTGCAGATCGTTACTGCCGTGAGAAGGGAAGAATTGGAGCATCTAACGAATGTTGTCGTGTTTTCATGCAGGTGCAAATGTCTGCCATGGAATGGACTGCGCCAGCTAACCTTGATCGATAGGGGAGATCGGCCACTATCTTCGTGCCTCGGGGGAGGGGACCTAGACGGAGATGATTTTAATCTGATTCTTGATGTCAGTTTCCGTTTCCGGTCGTATGTCTTGTCTACTGATATCATTGTAGCCCGACTTGATTCCTCAAGTTGTTGCGACTCCGGGAACATACGTATCGCTTCCAATCAAGCAGACCGCACACCCTTGTGGAATCGAGGATGTGATCGACTTTTTCTTCGACTATGTGAGTGAGCTTGACGATGTATGTTGCGAATTCTAACGGCATGTTAGATTGAAGCGGACCTTATCGGTCTTATCGCAATCTCCCATCTTCGATTCTCTGACCTTGCGGACCCGTCTTGCCCCGATTGTCTCAGGCTGGCAGAGTTGGCCTCGCAAGCTGTCGATTTCCCGAAAACAGGGACACCGGTGAAGTTCCAGGACCTCCCGAGGCATCGAAACCGCCCAAAGCCTGACTTCCTCGCGCGAGAAGGGCTTGATCCGAACAGCGACATGTACTACAACAGCCCAAAGCTGCTGGGACGACTCTTCCGTCGGGTGCCCGTGAAAGACTGGATGCCGGAAGAGTGGAACGGCTCAGAGACGCCGTCCGGAGGGACGGTCGTTGAGGGCGCTCTGAGAGGGGCAGGGTTGTACGGCCTGGGGCTGAGCCTGGCTGAGCCATCGGCCGAGCTGGAAGAAGAGATGGCGTATTTATTAGATGACTATTGCCGGCAGTTGCTGGCGATTGCAACCACCCACACGATCTCGAAGAACAAGGACATACATGTTTCGGAGGCGGAGCTTGTGAGCGGGACGATTATGGCCAATTGGTCGGACCACCATCGGAGAAGAGAGGCAGTTGGTGCGATGAATCTGGAGGTGAGTGTGCTTGGTGTGTTGGGTGATGATATAGAGACTGATGTGCGGAGAGACGCACGAGCTGGTGCGCGCTGTGAGGGCAGAGATGCGGCACGCAGGGGACAGTGGGAAAGATGAAGAGGAGCATTCGGACGAGGGGGAATGGTACGACGAGGACGAGGACGAGGACGATTACTATTGGGAGGCGCGGCAGATCGGGGAGACGTTCAGTCGGGCGTGGGCGGCATGGAGGGCTGCAGAGAAAGCGCTGGTGGAGGAGCCGGCGTCGTACGGACCGCAGAGCTTTGGGTTGATCGCGTTGGGCAGGATGCTGGAGCTGATCGACGCGGCAACTCGGCTCGTGTAAATCATCACATCCATTGTGCGACCAATTTGGGAGGTGCAACGTGGCGCCGCAAGATGCCGACGTGCGATAAATATCACACACCCAAAGAGGCAATGGGTGTGATTTCAACGAGGGAGGCCGTTCCAAATGGGGAAGGCAAGAAAGTCAAGGCTGCCTCGATGTGACTTGACGAAGGGGTGTCCCGTCTCTGTGGACGACATAAAAAGCGGGCCGGAGATGGCGCAGTCACATTCCCCGCCCGATGAGCCTCCCCGCCGATAGCACGTGCCTCCCCCCCAGCTGCGACTTCGCCACCCCCCCCGTCTTCCACGACCCCCTCCTCCCCCCCGCCCACCAGTGGCCCGCCTTTGACACCGTCGTCCTCTCCGTCCTCTCCCCCGCTCCGTCCCCCGCCTCCTCCTATGCCTCCTCCCCCTCCCCCCCCGTAGATCCGGCCCCCCTCCCCAGCCTCTCATATCCATCCGCCTGCCCGTCCTCCGCAGCCCTCTCCGCCATGCCCATCCCCCCCTCGCGTGCCTCGTCCCGCAACAAGGACCCAGATCACATCCCCCGTCCCAGGAACCCGTTCATGCTCTTCCGCGC
>JBBPOI010000206.1:0-20683 GCA_038091355.1 Phylloboletellus chloephorus | reverse complement strand
ACGACGTGGGACCCCCCCCCCCCCTACGGGCGTACGAGAAGAAGCTCGCGTTCGTCAGCACGTGCGGTCGCATTCGTCGAAACTGACGGTGCGATGTGTGGGCGACAGGAGCGGGTGGCAAGGGCCCGGAGAGCCAAGCGTGGCGGTGCGGCTCGGACGACGCGATGATGATGAAAAGCGGGCCGGAGGTGGAGCCGCCGCGGGCTGAGGAAGTTCGAGGAGGACCCGCCTGCGCAACAGAGCCGGTTGAGACCACGACCAGGACCGCGACCGGTCGTACGTCGCGCGCCAACGCTGTCTGAACAGAGCGATGTGGGCAGGGACGGAGATGGAGATGCGGACGGGGACGTGCAGGATACGGCAAAGAGCCGGCTCCGAGCACGAGGGGCTGACGGATCGCAGTCCGCGGTGAAGACGCCGCATCACGCCGGGCCGTCGGCGTTGTCCGGGACCAGTGGCCGCCGCCCCGCTACAGCGACGAGGGGCTCGCTGAAACGACGGCGGGACGAGGAGGAGGCGGAGGCGGGTGCAGGTGACCTACGCGTCCATTCCACAAACGAGCCCGACCAACGAATTCATCATCCGACGCAAGCGTGCAAGACACTAGAATCGGTTGATTTATACTTATTTTTTTTACTAATGCTGTTCGCCCCCTCGTCTGTTCGCTGTGCCCCCATCCGCGTGTTGCTACTGTATTTTCTCGGTTGACTGGTTCATGAATTTGCAAGTAAATGTACGGTGATGGAGATAAATAACAATGATCCATCTTGTGAAAAGTCCGAACTGAATCGTAACTTGCTGGAAAAACATGCCTCGGGCGTAAAAATGCACGTAACGACAGAACAAAAGACGCGGATAAAGCATGGATATGAATATGAATATATGTCTATACAAGATGGTATGTTCACCTCCGTTTCAGCGCAGGCAAAAGTCATTTTCAGAGGGCACCTCTAAGCTCACATCACCAACGACGAACGCTCCTCGTCAACCAGGACGACCGGGCTTCGCGGGGTCGCATGGACCCGTCCAGCAATAGAGGCTCAAGCCCAGCATATCGTACACTTCCCGCTGCGCCTCTGTCAGCATCCACGTCGCAGACATCTCCGTGGAGGCATACGTCGACCCACACGACGATACATCTACAAAAAGAAAAAAACGAGCAGGCTCATCAGTGGATGTCTCGAGGAACGCAGGATGGGCGCTTCGCACCTGTCGAAAGCCCCGATTGGGGAAGTTCAAGCGACGGGTGCGGTGGCAGCGCCGGGACGGGGGAAACGACCTCCAGCGTAAGTGGCGCCGGCCGCGCGTTGGAAGAACGACGGCTTCGGAACCTGCTCCGGGGCCGTATCCCTGCATGCGACTGGAGGATGATCGACTTGCGCGCGGACGACAGACGCGCGGATCGTCTGTTGCTCGCCAAGGACTGCGCGTCGACGTTTGCCTGGCCGTCTCCAGCGCTCTTGCTCTCGTTGAGGTCGTCATGGTCGTTGGCGGTGTCCTCTGCGTGCTTCCAAGCATCGTCCCGTTCCGTTCGCAGGGCATCGACCTGTTCCTGCAGTCGTTCCTTCTCCGCTATCTGTCGGACCAACGCCGAATTGAGCTTCCTCACGGCCACCGCGAGCGCACTCATATTGTGCACGTCACGCAAGCTCTTGAGCTGCGCAAGCTGTTCGACGATCTCGTGCATCTTCTCCGCGAGTTGGTCGAGCGCCAATGATACCTCTACAATCTCTTCCATCGTGTGGACGGCAGAGGTCTCCACACGTTCGATGCGACCTGACGCAGCGTCCAAGAGCGTCCACCGCTTCTGCACGAGCGCCTTATACCGAGCCTTGGCGTCCGCATGTTGCAACTCCAGGCGACGCGTCTCCTGGGCGATCTCGCCCTCCAGAGTTTCGATTTTCAACAGCCGCAACGACGAACCGTCCGCAGACTGCTGGATCGCCCGTGATACGATGTCCTGTAGCTGGGCAGACGTGAACGTCCACAGAGCAGCCTCCATTGTAAGCCCACGCCACTGGGGCGGAGGTGCCTGGAACTTGGGAGCAGATTTCGAAGCGGCAGAAGGCAGTACACGCCGCGGTGACCTGCTCGGACTGCTGGGGCTATCGCAGCTACCAACAGAAGATACGGAGCCGTTTCGGTCCCCGTGGTAACTAGGCTTCCGCGGCCCAATGGGGAGAGGTGGACGCGCTCTCACCCGACTCCATGAGGAAACAGATGGCGACGAAGAAATGGGAGCCTGTCGGCTGTGTTCATATACAGGGTCGGTGGAGAGCGGGCAAATAGAATCGGGGTAATGCGCTGTCCTCTCTGATACCACGGTATGGTAAGGTGGAGGGGCGACGAAGGCTGAAGGAATTGACCCATCCGACGCAGAGGAGGAAGGAGGCAGGAGAGTCGGAGAGATAGTCTGTGAACGTGGCTCCTCCGCTGAAGCTGATGGCGGTGGCGGTGGTGAAAATGATGAAGCAGCGAGAGATGATGACGGAGGAAACTTTGAAGGCTGTGGTTGGCAGATCGGCATGTCGGGAAGAGGCGGTTGATGTAGACTCGGCATCAACGGCGAAGTGAACACTGCACTGTCGGCCAACGCAGCAGGAGTATTTGTTGGAGATTCATCAGTCGACTCGGGAAGGGGAACAGGAGTGGGCGATGCAGTAGAGGAATGTGTGACGAAAGGAGGGGTTGCTGACGCGGCGGACGAAGCGTCAGAAATACCTACGATGATGGAGGAGGACGAAGCTGAGTGTCGTGATTCCTCTAGCGACAAACTGGGCTTCGAGGATGAGATGTGGGCGAGTGTATGAGGACGAACAGCGAGCTGGTTTTCCGCATATTTCTGTGATTCCATAATGTTTGTCGGTGAGTGACACAGTTTATCCAGGATACCTGCACCATCGCCCACGGGTAAGGGAGATGACGGTTCAGACTTGACTTGATCGTGTGGAGGCGTCTTTTGTATGGGCAAGAAACATGGTTGAGATCTGCGTAACACGATGACCTCCCGCCTCCTGGCATGTGACATCTTTATTGACCGATGCCCCACCGACAAATACTTTGGACTCGCTTGGCCATCGGATCTCGGAGTGGGAGCGTAGTTGGGCGACCAATTTGGCGAGAAGAACATGGGGGTCTCTGGAAACGTCTGGTATCCCGCCGACGCGCTGGACTGACCGTTCGACGAGCCACTTGTCCCAGGACTGACGGTGAGAGCGCAATTGAGTAGCTCGCCGTAGTCCGAGCCTGGCGTTGTTGCTGAGGCAATGGCATGGTTCTGGAGCGAGGCGAATACAGCGTCCGCGAGAGAACTGTCGCCGGCTGTGAAGAACTTGTCAGATTGAAACCCGGCGTGTGGCAGAGAAGCATACACCCACGCCCGACCCTGCGCTTCCGTTGTGCGCGACTTGCGTCACTTGGCTTGGGCGCCACATACGAGGCACTCGACTCCGAAGTGTTCGCTGTCAGTGGCTCGGGGGGCACAAAGTCATAACCGCCCAGGCTGTGGTGGTGAGAGCGGGCACACGAGTCCGGTGCAGTTTCGTGTGCACCCACGTCGATGGCAGTTTCAGGCACATCGGAGGTGTCAGATCTGGAGCGGGTGTTGTTGATGGTCGGTGACAGACAAGGTGTGGGAACCTCCTGTATGCGGGAGATCCGCCGTGGGAACTCCAGAGATGCATCCGAGGCAGGGCATTCCGACGGAGTGCTCGTAGCGGCGTCCGAGTCTGCACTGACCGCGTCAGGCGAGACAACGGCATCAGCACTGCGCCCGTGCGGCACATTGAACGGAGCAAGCTCGCTGCGGGGCAGTATTGCAGAATCCTGTCGTCCAGCCCCACTTCGATGCCGCGATCTGTGGTGCTCGCTCGACATCAGTTCAAACGAGGTGGCAAGCAAGGCTCGTGCAAGCGTAGTGCCGGATACCGCAGAGAGATTGTCCGACGCTGCGGGCGAGGGAGGTGCGTTCAAGCAGGCATCATCGGCATGTGGCGGCGGAATTCCAGGAACTGCAGCAGGTCTTTGGAGAAGGTCTGCATTGGGAATCACAATGGGGGCAGGGATCGACTTTTTGCGATGAGCCTTTCAGGCAAAGGTGAGCTCGCGGGTGCTGAGGCGGTGAGAGACGACTCACCTGTGGACCTGTCTCAGCTTGAGGGGGAGACGAGTCGGCTTGGTGCGTCAAGTTCTGCGTGCCACGACCGACCAAGGGCCGTGAAGAGCTTTTCCTCCAGAGCAACTCGCGGGGAAACCATTCTTCATTGGGATTGGAGAGGTCGAGGGGGATGATGGGGGAGAAAGCATCATCGTTGATGTCGAAGACGAGGGGCAAAGCAGGCGACGAGGAAGACCTTTGGTGGCGACGGGCGTGGGCGTCGTCGGCCTTGTTGCGCCTGCGTTTGCTGCGCCGAAGGAAGTTGGTCAGCATGGTCGGTGCGCAGAAGAAGACAGGGAAAGCGAAGAGAAATCTAATATACCGAGGAAATGAACACATCACACTGCAACATGATCAATGTGTGATGCTGCACGCCACAATGTCCAACCCCTCGGGCCGGGAATTACGCCACATCTAGCCGGAACGGGAAATAGCTTTAAGGTGACGCAAGAAGCCCGCATCCCAATCTGGCCATGTCCATGCTGTCTACTGAAAAGAGTCCGACTACCTTGCTGACCCCGCGTGCTTCCTTCACACCACACCTCATGCATAAATGTATCCGTTCCCTCCACCAAAATACCACATGATGGTCATCAAGTCTGCCAAGGGCAACCCCCCCGCGAGCTCAACACACTCTTTCTGAACGGTGCAGCCCGGTCCGAGCACTCAAGGGCAGCACCAACGATCTGTTTCGTTCGGGGCGAGATACGGCATAGCACCGCGTGCACACGTGACGTCGTTTGAGATGACCGAGTACCGCATAGATCGCTAAAAAGCACAGGAGATAAGATCCCGGAACTTTGATGCCGGCATCATCAGTTCCTATCTTGGCTTGTATTGGCGTGAGATCGATCGCGTGGCACTGAGGAACGTTGTTGCCCGGGCAGATGCGATGAAGACCTATGCAGTCACGTTCGTCGGACACAGAAACTATCAACAGCCCGGGATTCGGCGTACGAGGCATACGGAGGCTACCACGGGAGACTTGTAGCTCTGTGTTCGTCAGTCACGCATGCATGTCCAGTTCCAAGCTCAGAGGACATGGCCATTGCAGCCTGCAATGTGCTCGGGTCCCCGCATCGCTTTTGGCGTCGGATCAGGCTGTCCGGGTGATCGGAGTTTCGATATTACGGCACGGCGACCCGAAGCAGAACCAAGATAAAAAAATAAAAAAGGGAGAGATAGATGTATATCCGATTAAATAAGAGCTACTCGTATGCACGTAGAGCATGCAACGCACGGTGGTCTGCAGATGACCCACCGCACGTCGTAAAAATACACACGAGGAAAACTGGATCGACCCATGCAAGTACCGTACGAGTGAATGCGAATGCGTCATGTTTGAAAGGATGAATGCCAACACCCTTTGAGCAACGAGTGGAAGCACGGGACGGACGTTCAAGTTCCACTTGACACCGCTCCGCCCGCTGTAAGTTATAGTGATGATGCCGTGCAAAATGCAAATGCTAGAGTCCGTGGCCTCAACCAAGAAAGATTGAATCCGCAAGTAAAAATCAAATCAACTGATATCCACGTCAATGGAAGCACATGACACCAAAAAGTTAGCTCACCATTCTTCTCAACTCAGTGTCCAAAGGGCCGCAGCTTCTCCAAGACCTCGTGCATGCTCCGCTTGGGATCAAAGTTCGGATCGAGCGACTTGTCCGTAGCTGATGGCTCAGCCTTCGGATCAATCACGGACGATATGGTTGTGGTCGATGAAGCCGAAATACGACGGAGCGCCCTAGATGCTCGTCTTTCCTCTTTCTGTTTCTGCCGCTCCGCACGCGAAATACTGCCCAGTCGTTCGGGGATCACTGACAGGGTCCCCGCCGTCAACGATGCGGGCATCGGATGCGAGCACGACGTCGACTCAGACGCTGCAGTGCTCGTCGCGTCTGACGGCACCTCCAAGGCAGAGCTCGACGCCGTCACTGTGATGCTCACACCTGGCATCGATTGACTGGACTCAAGTCCATCAGCTTGGGGGAGCGCCCCATATACCGCCAGGCACGACCGTGATGGTGACGGCACTCGTCCTACTTTAGATGCATCGCCGTCCTGCGTGCTAAGCGACGAACGCGCCAGGTTGGCGGCTGCATCAATGTCACTGACCCCACCGTTGTGTATCACGAGCCACCGGAGTCCCTCGATCTCCCTCATCTTCTTTCGAACGTTGCGCTCGAGCTTTTCGATCGACTTCGTCATCGTCATTCGGTCATCTTCGTACCGTTTGGTGATGGTGACGATATAATCCTGCAGCTGCGAGTTCTTTCTGCGCTGCTGGGAAAGCGCTTCTCGTAACTCGTCTGCTGTTGCGTCGGGCAAGATAGCCGCGTTCGCTCTGCTAGATCTGGGAGGCGACGAAAGGTTCGACTTGGGAAGCGAATGGACAGGGGCCATAAGGTTGGTCGTGATAGATAACGTGTTGGCTCGGGGACGCGGTGAAATCGGTAAGCCAGAAGGTTGCGTATTAGTTGCCGAACAGTGTCCTAAACCTCCAGAACCGGGAGAGAAAGGCGGGGATGGCAACGGCTCCGAGGGTGGTGGACAGTTTAATGCTTTCGCCAGACCTGCCGCTGTAGGCTTCATGCTCGAAGGCTTTGAGAACCGTTTGACGCTACCCGAAGAATAACTCGAATCATTAGCTCTGGACGCGTCTGTGTCGCTCTCAGAGACGCTGGTGGTGCGTTTATGACTTTTTCGTCCCTCATCCTCTGAAGGAAAGTCGCTGTAGGGCTTTCGGCTGCTACCGCTGTCTACCACAAGATGTGACGTGCGCAGTCGCATCACCTTGGACGAGACCTTGGAGGGACTTCTCGACCGCAGTGATGACACAGAAGCTTCCTCCGCAGAGTCGCGAGGGAACCCCTTCTCGGCTAGTGCAGAGGGAGGGGGAATGATCGTCGATGGAGGTATCGGAAACTGAAGATATGGACCCGATGGAGTAGTAGGGGTCGTTGGGCTAAGTTCACCGCTCTTCTTCGGATGGTCGCCGAGATTTATGTGTACCGAAGTCGTCGAGCTGTTACTTGGAAATTGCTGAGGCTTCTTGAGCTGATTGGGGAGCGTGAACAGATCAGAAAAGTCCTCCTCATCTCCACTCTGGGGTATAGATGACCGAAGTCCCCGCAAGGGCCGAGGGGTGGTTGAGCGACTGTGTATGCTCGAATGTTGAGATTCGATGGATGGCGCTCTTACCTCGGCGACAGGCGGCGAGAGTGTGGAAGACGGTGCGGGAGGAGTCGGCTTCTGCAGCGAATAACGAGCCTGATTATTTTTAGATGGTGATCGTAAAGGAGTGAAATGGGCCGCGAACTTGGACCCCAGTGATGGCGCGGACACGTCCATGGATGGGAGTGCGGAGGGAACGGGAGGCCCTGGAGGTGGGCCGGCGGACGGGGGGGTAATCATGAGGACCGCGTGTCTGGAGAACTAGTAGTCAGTTGATGTAGGGTAACACAGAGACGCGCTCGACCATCTCCCATCTCGGCGGAGACTTGACCATCGTCCTAGTCAAAGCTTCTACTCGAAGACTCCACCGCGCGCGCGCTCTCGGCACGAAAGAAGACGTTCTGCGACTCACCCGTTCCCAAATGAGCGACGAACGGTGTTGACCGGATTGACGGGATAAACCACGTTGGCGGACTTGCTGAAAGCCGGCGGAGGAGGCGCTGCAGTCTGTTCTGCAGGCTTTCTGCGCCCCAAGAAAGGGAGCATCGACCGCCGCGCCTTCGTGACCGTGGGCTTCTCCCCCGGCGAGGGCGCCGCCGCAGCTAACGGGCTGGATCCAGTGGCAGCAGCGTCTGTTCGGGGAGAGTGGCGCGACCCGTGTGCGGAACGGAACAATTCAGAGAAGTCGGGCGTCTTGGTGCGCGCGCGCTGGGCAGGTTGGACGTCCGAGCTACCCATCGTTTTTCGGGGGGGCTCTTGCTGCGAGACACGGACGAGAAGCGTCGGGTCAACTTGGCCACCGGGGTGCCGCTGGGATGGGAGGGAGAGGATGGCCTGGAGGGAAGGCAAACGGTGCGAACGCGGAGCGCGTCTTCGCGTAGGGACTGCAGTTTGAAGATTTTTTTTTAGTCAGGATACATTCGGCCCCTGTTGTGGACCCACGGAAGATTACCACGCACAGGCTGGTGAGGGAAAAAGAACGGAACGCCGCTGTGCAGCAAGTGGAGGTTGGTGGACGCAGGTCAGAGGGAAAGCGCAGGACGATTCATACAGAGCACGAGCACGAGTATATGGCTCTGCGCTTCGTGTCTCAGCTCGATCCTGGAGCGTTCAGATTTCCCGATACGCGGACAGTCCCTGCAATATCGCTCAAACGGCGACATCAAGTTCCGTCCAGCTTCTGTTCCGAATGTTCATTTGGGCAGGGCCATAAGTACGGTGCAGTAATGACAGTGGGTAACTCGTGCTAATGCTTTCGCGGCTCATCGTGCAAAGAATGGTATCGTTAGTAGGTATCTATGTTCGTCACCCATTTCGGGTTGACCCAGTCAAACATCGAGCGCAACTTCGCTCGCGGAATGCGCAGACAGTCCTCATCCTCCTCGGTCAACTGCGGCACAAGGTGCGGCATGACATGTCTCTCCATAGCTGAAAGGCAATGTCAGAAACACACGTCGAGCGGAACGGGATCCTTCGCACCTCGGGACGCAGTGTTGACAAACTCGCTTGTGCTGATCGGAGAATGAGTTAGCAATCATTATCACATTCCAGCCAAGACGCACCCGTTGCGTCGCAGAAAATATTGGTGTTTCTCCAGTTCCCGCAGGGAGTAACGGAGCCCCGGGGAAACTCGCAAAAGCTGAAACACTCCAGTCAGACCTTTGCCGAAGCGACAGCGGCACAACACTTACCCCCTCCAGTAAGCTCACAACAATACTGTCGAGGCCTTCGAACTTGGGGTATCTTAGTGTGAGGCGACACGGCCTCTTGGTCCATGCAACATATGCGTATACCTCCTCCGCGGTGCCGAACAGTTGCTGCAGGGGTCGATGAGTCACGTGACACGGAGGGGTAACCAGCCAAAGTACCTCGTGTTCCGACGACTCCAGCTCAAAAAGCAAACATCCCAGAGCCCACCAGTCAACGGCCATGCCGTACCGCTTCTGGCGGTGGGTTGCCACTCCCTTGTTCCGAAGCACTTCCGGAGCCATACACTGTGGAGTACCCAAGAACTCAGTTGCGTACTCGCCCCATCGATGGAGCGCCTTTTGCTCCACATGAGCGAGCCCAAAGTCTGCGATTCGGACGTTCTCGCGGCAGTCGACGAGAACGTTTTCGGATTTGATGTCGCGATGGAGGATTCCCATGTCGTGCAAGGATGCGAGACCGAGAGCCTGCAGCGTATCAGAATTGTAATCGCTGATGAATAACGAGTAGACAGACCAGTTGTGCCATCATTCGACGGGCATTCAGTTTACACCTCTCCGATTCGGTATACATATAAGTGGCGAGATCGGTGGCCATGAGTTCCTAAAGCTAGCATTGAGCTGGATGAACAGAAATGGTCCCGTATTTGACTCACCATGGCGAAGGAAACGATGTTGTTGTGTTGTATGGATCTCTCCAGTTCCATGATGAACAGTTTGCCCCTGTTTCCTTCTTTCGAGGTCGCGATGCGTCTGTATACTCTGAGTTCCCTTCGGATGGAGTTTCGAAGGCCGTCGTCATCCAAAGAGCGGAACACCTTGAGACACAGTAGTCGTCCAGAGCTCTCATCTGTCGCTGCCCAAGCGTCTCCGAAAGTGCCGCTCTGTAGACAACGTTGCAGTTGGAAAGGTCCCTGGACGCACGGGAAGCTGGCGCTGTACGGAGAGCTCGTCGGTGCTGAACTGAGATGACTAGTGGCGGATTTGGGAGGCGCGGCTGGGTTCGCCGCAATACCGTTGATATCTGTGTCGCCATCGACATCCCGAACTCGAAGCGCTCGGGTCAAAACGCTGGACGGCTGGGAATCAAGCAGGAAGGGATCGACCCGTTCAAATTGAGATGCGATGGGGATGGGGATGGGGATAGGATCGGATGGCGTAACCTCGAATGAGCGGCCAGATGGGGAGTTGCTGCCGTCATCGAGGTCCTCAGTCAAGGTAGCAAGCCTGGCGCCTGCGGAGAGAGGGGTGACCTGGCATGGTACAGGCAACAACTTGAGGGTAACATGAGGAGCGATGCGGATGACGGGTGCAGGAAGCATGCTGAACAGAGAGTGACACCTTTTGGGTACTGCGACAGAGAAGAAAAGCGCGCCGCGAACGAGGGTGCAGGAACCCTGGCGCGAGCAGTCTGCGTTAAATATCTGAATCCATCCACGCCGAACGAGATGTGGAGAGTGAAGTGGTCGATGTGACAAGCACGCGACATCCGAATGCGGATATCACACGGTGTGGACGTTCAAAACCACGCCGCCGAAGGCACAACCCGAGTCCACAGTGAAGCGCAGAGAAGGAATCTAGGCAAGACTCCGAGCCTTTGCCTTTGTGACCCACCGGTGAACCGGTAAGTAGCAGCAGCACTGCAAGTCTGAGACTTCCTAAAACTCTGGCTTCTCGATCACGAAAACTCCAAGGACAGTGTAAATTCGCTCACAGTGCGGTTGACATTCAGCGTTCTGCTTAGATTGGGGATCGCGACATCCCGTTTACCTGAGATGTCCCATCTATAGCACCACGATCACGATGGAAACCGCCTACCGATTCATGAAGACTTTGAGTAGCTGACCCAGGGGCCCAGTGCCAGTGTAGTAGCAGAGTTATATTGAAACCCTAACCCTAGTCATTTCGTACATGAAAGTACCAGCTAGATTGAGAACTCACCAGCGATGTCTACTTCCCCGCTGGCAACACCACACACGCCGAGCCTTCGCCGGTCCACCGAAAGCTATGGGGAGAGGGCCCTGCGAAAGCTCAAGGAAGAGCCCCTTGTGCCAATCGGTGAGTCTTCCGTGACTTGTCGTTGCATGTCCACTCATGCTTTGTCTGCTCAGGCACTTTCGCAACAGTCGGTGCCTTCACCATGGCGGCGATTAAGCTCAGACGGCGCGAGTCCCGGTCGCTCAACCAGTGGATGCGCGTGCGGGTTGCGGCACAAGCATTCACAATCGCCGCTGTCTGCGCATACTACTGGGGTTCGGGCAAGGAGCAGGGTACACAGCCACGGGCAGTCGAGGACCTGCACACGCAACAGTTTGACAAGGATAGAAGGGAATTCCAGGATCGTCTCAAGATTGCCGAGGCGGAGTGGCAGGCAGCCCAGAGCCTCGCAGCAGACGCGAAAAAGTAATCCTTGCGAACGCTCTAACTACCACCATATAGGTTGGGTAGATGCGCCCATGTTGGAACGTCTAGACACTTTCCTCACGCTCGCTCGCAGTGTCAGAGTGTGGTCTGATCAACGCTTTCATCAGGGAGATTCCTCGGTTCTCATGTTTCTCCCCCCGTCTGGACGTCGCTAAGTTGCTCTACTGCGAGACGCCGACCGCCGTACAACTGGTTGACAACAGCACTCCGACGGATAACCTCCAGCTCCTTGCGAGCCTCGTTGTATGCGAGTGAAAGTCTGGCCGGATCTTTCTCGGTCTATGAAACACTGAGCATCGTCAGTGCGCCCACCAACGCACGATGCTCACCTGCATGCTACGGAAGCTCGCCTTTGTCCTCCGCAAGAAATAGTGGCGGAAGTTGTAGGAACTGAATGACCGTGCTGCCCGCAGAGTGGAGCTGTAGAGAGCGAGGATTGCTCGTGGCGATGGTGGGGTAGCCATTGTAGCGAGCGTATCAAACGCAAAAGGAAACTCCAAGCTCGCCGACACGCACCCCCTGACTCATGTATGTGGCCTGGTCCAAGTATGATTACTGGTAGCATAGTGTACATATCAACCCTCCAAGACTCGCTTCACAATCGGGGCGATTTGTTTGCGGGTGGCTGTTGCATTTTTCTGCTTGTACACCCGTGCAGCGAGACCCCCGCCGAATGGCGATGCCTCTGGTGCTCCAGCCAACTCGCCGACTGATTCCTCATCTCCTTCGCTCCCTCTATCGAAACCGTAACGTTTGAACTTGACCCTCCTTAACCGAAGATCATCGCTCGCCTCCAGGCCATCGAAAAGGATCTGCGGAAGCCGAGGCCCGGACGAGTGCTCATCCACGACGCACATCAACTCTCGCTTGGCCTGGCCTTTCTTACTCTTATAGGTGGTAAGCACACCTATGCTCGAAAGCCCGCGTTCCTTCATCCAATCCTGGGTAGCAACGACGGCTGAAGTTGGCGATGGGGAGAAGAAGGATGAGAGGGGTAGCGGAACGGTAGATAAACCCGCCTTTATCGATCTCGGCTGATCTCCACAGATGGATGAAGAGAGGTTGAGGTTATATTCTTTGTAGTCTCGCCGAAGTAAATCTCGTGTGCTGAGATGGGATAGTGCAGATTTTTTTATGCTCAGAGCGTACAAGAGGGATTGAATCCGCGGATGGTTTGAGACATCTTGGAAGGCCCCGACGGATTGCACGAGAAGGGAGTCTGAGGACGGGATATTATCTCTTGGAAGAAGCCATGCTGCCGCTTCATGATCCACACCCAGGGCCTTTCCGCCTTTGCGTAGACCATGCGTGTCGATGACGATGGCACTCAGCAAAAGTGTCGCGATTTCTGGGGGTATCTGAAGCGTTGGGAATGACATGATGTTTCTCGTGACGAGTGATGCGCAACTCCCTGCCGGTTCAATTATTCTGGGTGATGCCGTGTCAAGATACTTTCCTTCGTCTTCGTGGTGGTCGACTATCGCCGTCACCTGCGCACCAGGGACAGCATAATTAGGATGAAGACTGTTGTGGTCCACCAAGGCGAAGTTCGTGCACAAACTCGGCTTAGGTAGATCTTCCGGACAGAGAAGCTCTTGGGAATCCTCTGTGATGCTTGTTAATTGCAGTGCGTGGAGGTTCTCCGCCCTCAGAACGAAGTCCTCGCGAAAGGTAGTGATGAGAGCAATCGCCTTTGTGCTGGAGGCTGGCGTATGAGACAGAAGCCATGCAAAGCCAATTGAGCTAGCAAGACTGTCTAGATCTGGACACAGATCAGAGAAGAATTTAATTCTAAAGCACACTGCTTGACATCTGACGTGACTGGGGGAAGCGTACCTCCGGCTTCGTTGCCCATGACTACTGTCCAACCATGTCCGTTGTCCTCAAGGAAACGCGTCTTCTGCTCCGATAGATAATCTGAGAGAGTAGATGTAGACATTGTTTTTCGGAATCTCCAGTCGAAAGATGTGAGTCTGCTCGTGTCCAATAGGATGTTTGTTCCCCGACATGCAATCGGGAGTACTATTGCCCTGGAGGGTCTAAACAGTGGAAGGAACGGTCGGCCGCGATCACCCGTGAGTGAGCTGGTGCGGGGCACTTGGCCGCCCAGAATAGGTATGCAAGTCGCTCTATGCAAGGAGGAAACAAGTTTTAGTATACATTGACCGGTGGTGGTCACTGGCAACAGGTTGAGTGCGACCTTGGGAGCAACTGGCGGGAAGCGACCTGTTTCCGGGACCGGCATGAAGTCATTGCAAAAACTGCGAAGCGTACAACACAAATACTACGAGTTGCTACTTGCATGTCATCGTTTCCTCCACGAACTCGGTATTTCCGAATACTTCTTTCACCTTCGGGTGACTTTTCTCGTAGTGAGCAAAGACGTTCGGGTAGTGTGCCCTCTGGGCAGCTCCACAGGTTATCATCTCGCCGAATATAAAAAAGCCAGGAGTGCTAGAAGCAAGATGCTCGTCGACGAATTTGAGCACGCGAGCCTGCCTGTGGACCATGGCGTTGCGCAGCTACGATGTCCGAGATTCACTGTGACTGTAACGCGAGTAGAACCGGCGACACGCACCTGTAAGGACCGAGATATCCAGCGAGAAGCGCATTAGTCCCGTGGCTGAACGTGGCAATCTCGGTCTCTCCGAAGTGAACCCACTGGTCAACGAGCGCAGTCTCGCCTGCGTCCTTTCCGAGCAGTCCGGACTCGGGAGCAAGAGAGGATGCTGGTTTACATCGACGGTTAACCTGATGAAGCTGACGAGCCATGCGTGGAACTTGCTATAGCGCGCAATAGGAGCCCTTCGAACAGCTTCAGCCCTGTTGTCTTCGAACGCTGGTATATTGCCCAGGGGGAGTTTGCTGAGATAGTCAAGTGTTTTATTGGTCACACCGAATTCGACGGGAGTGATATCGCTCAAGGTCTGCGACAGCAGCGGCGAGAATCTATGTTAAAGTAAGTGGATCATGGTCAAGTCAGCCTCCTAGTCTCATCACCGAGGAGGCCTTGACGTACGACTTTGGATCAACGCGGCGTTGACTGGGTGGTGATGACTTCTTACTCTTATACTTCGGTAACACACGCCACAGAGCGGGCGCAGCATATCCTGCTAGTAGACGCTTGGCAGCTGCAATGTCCCGACTGCTGCGCCAACGTCGAGAAGCTGACGGTAGACAGACATGAACACTGCGGGCAAGTTGCAGCCGGACACGTCACGTGCATATCTCCCTTTGGCCGACAAAGCAATGTTCTGATCATGATGCTTTATGTCTACCCGATGCAGCTGCTCAAAGATAATCATGCCTGAGATCTCTTTATTGCTCGGACACCAACTTGTGCCACTCCATGGCATTCTGACCCATGGACATCCCGCTAGTCGTGCAGCTGGCGGTGACATGCGTCATGAACGCGACCGGAATCATGACCCACGATCGCAGGATGGCGGGACCCTCGCTTCAATCACTTCCACATGATATCATCTTCCACATCGTGACATTCCTCGGTGTCCTTGATCTCGTCTCCTTGCAGGAGGCCCGTGCTTCTATTGCATCCTGGGCACATATTCCACTAACCCTCATGCGCTGACAGGTGCTTCCTTGGCTCTCGGACCAGAGCGCGTCTTATTCTTTATGGGCAAAAGTTTCCAGAAACTCGTCGTTACCTCGCCATCCCGGTCCGCTTCCCCTCGCGGACATCGGCAGCCATGTTTCAGCGCTCCAGCAGAGCGCGCGCATTGAACGCGCATGGGCTGCAGCTCGCGCTGCAGAAGCCAGTCATCCAACAAAGTGGATATACTCAGCGATGAAAGGATCAGGCTCTCAACTCGGGAGGAAACGTACCTTTGATCTCTCTCTCAGAGATAGTCGCGAAGGCAGGTTTTCGCTCGTGTTCAGCCGGTGGTTGTTTGTTGCTCTCATCCGAAAGAACCTCGTGACTTGTCATGACCTGAACGCGCTGGATGAAGACCTGGGTACATTTACTGAAGTATATAGGTCCAAAGGAGCGGGAGTACTGCATTTTGCTTGCGCGGAGAGCACAGCGTTGGATGGTCGGCCCATCGCCTTCGCAGTGGTCAAGGAGACGCATGTCGGCAGTCCGCTCGCAAATTTTCCGTTTGTCATGTCAGCCGTCAATTTGCTCCGACTGGTGTGTGCTCACCAGCCCCTCAGCAAGGTTTTCAAAATAGAGGCACCACCTTTCTCATCCCCCACAGGCATCAGTCACGTACGCCTCCAGGAAGTTCTCGTGCGCGCTGTCGGATGGCCCGGCGTCACTTTTACGATCTCTCTCGGCCCCACTCTTCTACTTATCGCTGATGCCTCGAAAGGCGTAGCAGATGATAGTGTGATCTGCATGGATGCAGTCTCGTTCGAGAGGTACCAATTGTTACTAGCACCTGCAGTGAGGAACCCTTTCCCCCCTTTCACCACGTTTATTGAACCAGTCAAACTTACCGAACCAGCTTGGGCTATACACCACCTTATCCATCACGTTCGTTTCGTGCACGACTTGCGTCCTCGTAATACGTGTGTTTATCCGTGGAATTCATGTCGAAAATGAATACTGCACGAGCGTCATCGATGCCTACAATATCGGGAGGCCCACTCCACCGAATCCGGCACCCCGCCATCCATCCTCACAATCAGCAGTCATGCGGCCCCTTCAGCGTACTCATCGCGGAATCGCAGACTATTTCATCAGAGATGCGAAGCTTCTTGAAGACTCAGCATATCCTGCTGCGAGCGCTGGCGTCGTGCCCTGCGGCACCGCCGCTCTCCGTGCATTCCGCCCGCATTCCCTGGATTCCAAGCTTACCATCACCACGACTTTTGTTGGCATCCGAAACGTTTCTAGTCCGCTGAGTAGCTCGTTTCTTGGCATACTGCGCATCGAGCTGTCTCCTGTGGGCCAAGACATGTCACTATCTCGAGTCCCGAGCGAGGGACGCCCCGCATACAAAACAGCCCTCCCACGAACCCATTCTGCTTTCTCGACCGCGTCCTCCCCCGGCGGATTCGAACCTTTCGGAGAACTCGCTGTCGACTACACACCCCTCTATATTCTCCCTGCTCCGCTGCGTCTCCCGTTCTTCCAGTCGACCGTCAACGGGTCGACGAGAGGGATCCTACTCACGCCTTCTGAAGATCAAGCGCACGAAACCGACGCTTGGACAGCGCGGTCGTCCCCAGTCCTACCCATATTCGAGGGCATATCTCTCCGACTGAACGCGACGGAGGGAGATCAAGACGTGGGCGAGCGGAACGGAGACGACCTCCATCCGCCGGCGATCGCGCATCACCCGGCTTTCCAGCCTCTGAGACCTCCCGTCGTTCCGGTCAGGATCGACGTGACGTCGCTTCCGTACATGCTCACCATTTTCCCTCCGACGCTGCTGGCGTTTGATGGCATACGAGGGCGAATGGTGTTCTTGAGATTGGGTGCGCTGTCACCTACGAGGTTGGAGCATCGGCCAACGATCGAGGTTTGGGATTGCTGATCAACGAGGCAACGTCTGGCTAGATTGGATTGGGTTGGGCATTGAAGCGTGACGATGTGAGATTTTGTGTCATATAAAATGGAAGATTACTGTCTATTTCAGTCACGTTGGCATCGTAATATTATGTTCGACACCTCCCCCCCCCTACACTTCGGTCGCCCATATCTTCTCAACACGCACCCCGAATTCGACGGCCATGACACCAATCAACTCAGACGGTTCCAGGAGAACATCATCCGTTCCTGACCGAAGTCTAAAATCCAAGATTTTTTGTGATGAGGGGAGTGGGCAAGTGTGTACTGCAGTGCATTGGTCACAGTCAACCGAGCATTGCTGTATCATGCTAGGCAAGCTAGGGGGCGCATGCACGAGGTCCATGCAGTATGAGATAGTCTACCATAGTATAATATTGGGCACCTTGTAGTATGATATGGCACACCTCAGCAGTGGAACAAATGCAATTGGCACTCTGGACGAAGACCCACCAACAGTGCTTGGGACAGTGGTGGTAGGGACACTCGGGTAGAATGTGATGAAAGACACTGGCAGGCAACCAAACCGTGTCAATAGATCCAAGGAAGACAGGGTATGTAAACAATTAAGATTCCAAGAAAACCCCACTCGGGCGAAAGGCAGGAATACGCACGTTACTTCTCATATACGTGCCTTGCCTAAATACTTTGCCCCTGACCTAGAAATTGGTAATGAGATCAGAAACCACTGGATAACGGAGCGTAAATCAACAACAATTCCAACGATACACGCAAGACATTGCCGTTATCATGATCAGATGCCAGCGGGATATGATTCCGTCATCACGACAGTCGACGACAAACTAGTAAGGTCATCACCGTCATCATCCTCGATCTCGGTGAGGTACTCGAAGTCATCAGGATCTTCAGGTCGGTCAACGACCGGGAAATGATCCTCGGCCTCACTGGAGTCGACAGCGCGTTCTTCAGCAACATCGTCATCAGAGTCACGATCTTTATCGGTCCGTCGCTTCTTTGTAGTCCTCTCTGGATAGAGCATTTCAGTGTTCCAGTCCGTTTTCGTCGCACGCCAAGCGGTCGGGTGTCCATCCTCTGTCGTGAGTAAGAGTTGCTGAGGTGCCCAGTCGTCATGCGTGGGCCAATCCGTCTCGAGGGCGGTGTCAAATTTCGCGATCACGTCAGCGTGCATTACCGTTGGTCCAGATGTAGCCCAAACGAAATCCTTCTTGGGAGGGGCAGCCCCTGGAGGCCCTCGCGGAGGGACATACCGGGTAGCGAAAGTTGCCGCAAGTTCCAGGCAAAGCCAACTGAGCCCACTTCGATTGTTCTGTTCACCTCTCGGGTTCCCGTCAGTGAATTCCAGGCTCTGGAGTGCCGTGCGTCCAAGTAAGAAATCGGTCTTAACGGTGCCTCCAGTGCCTCCACACTGCAGCGGATCAAGAACTTGGTTAATGAGGTGCGTGCGGTCCCTTGACGTGAGATTGGAAGGGGTGTACATAATGCACACCCAGAGGATAACGTAGAGCACAGACTCCAAGTCGTCGTGGACAGTATGTGGAATATCTCTAAAACGGACAAGCGCAGCCGACATAAACTGCCACGTACCCTGCAATGGAATAAATATCAATAGCGCCAGGCAAACATATGATGGCACTATACATGATTGACGTACCGTGCGCGTGGATTGCCGTGGGCCACTACTGTTATTGATGTACTTGCAAAGGTCCCAATCGATGAGCATCCCACCTCCATCGATTATAAGAATGTTTCCGGGACTGATGTCACGGTGCAAGACGCCACACTTGAAAGCGTCCGCATGGGCTAGTAAGAGTGCATTACGTCAATTGACGTGTAAGACGTTGATGATTGATCATCCTCACCATACAAAGCGTCGCGCACCGCGAGCACTACCTCGCGCGATTTCTTAAATTCCGTCAGCTTCACTCCGACAGTGTCTAATACCAGCCGGTAGTGGCGATGCGGGGAAAGTTTGACGGAGTTCGGGCCGCTAAGCGGCCCGCAGGCCCACTTGCAGGCTATGTATGTGTGTGTCTGTGTGGCGTGATACCAGTCGGTCGAGACATCCCCAGCTGCGATGCACGTTGGTATGTTTCGAACATGATTTTCGTGCAGCAACTTGTAGGTTTTGCCCTCCGGTTCAATTCGTTCCAATGCAACTCGCCAGGTATCCTTGAGATAAACTTTCTTCTTTCTTGCGAGATCATAGGCGACAAAGCCGCGAGTGGCACGTCCAGGGGGAGCATACGGTGATGCGATAGGAGCTGGGACAATGAACCGAAGGTCCTCGTTGGAAGCGAGGCTCGGAACACTCATCTGGAACATCGGGACTTTGGCAGGCAACCCCAAGCTTCCCCGAGCTTCCTCAGCGTCAATGGGAGTTGGAGCAGTGACAGTCTCGTCAACTCCTCGCATGCCGGGTGGGGCTTTGGAGAATCGATGGAGGAATTCCGCAAATGTGCCCTGTTCATTATACTGCATAGGCGCCGTGACTATTGCCCCCCCCCGCTCCCATCGAATGATGCGAGCTGTCGAACGAACAACGAGAACTGAGTAACAGTGTGTACGGAATTGCGATCCAAGCTGAGCAGATGCGTAAGCTGTGATTTGGCCTAGAGTATCGACTGCCGATTTGCTTTCGCACAAAAACTTGGGATGTCTTTGACCTTTCTTGCTTCTCCGCCGAGCACAAAAAGGGTCGTCGCCTTTCTGCCACTTGAATTCGATGATGAGCTCGGCTTGGGAGATGTCGGTGGGACCTGTCCGCGCGAAGCCTCTGGGGTAAACAGAGATGTCTGGCTTGATGTCAAAACTGAAATCAGTTCGGCCGGAGCTATCCTTGTGACCAGAACTATTGATGAAATCTAGTTCAGGAGCGAATTGGACGGCCGATTGAACCTATCGATGACGAATGAGTCAGTGGCACGATGGCTAGTGAGCTCACTCACGAAGGGTTCATATGCTGATGTTTCTGTCTTGCATGTAACGGTCTTATTGAAGTCACCTTTCTTGAAGGTGTTTAGCTTGGAGTAGGAATTTAGCTTGTCGGTAGGAAAGAATTTGTCGATGAACTTCGCCGCAGGCATTGGACCAATGAAATAGTTTTGCATCTCTTTCCCCATCTCAGCGACTTCTTTAACCCTGTACTTCGCATGGGTTGTCCAAGGGATCCTTGTTGAGCGACCGTGTTTGATAGGACTTGATGGCGGCGGCGGCTGAGGTTGAGCGGCAGCCATGGAGGAGTAAGGAGAGGGAGGACAGAGTGACAGGTGTCCTGGTAGGACCCATAGATGGTACCACTGTAGGCCCAAGCAGGCCGGGACTAGTCCTAGGCCTGACAAAACCCCTTGACTGGCGCATCATCCCTAGTGGAAAAACAAACATTGCCCAATCAACTCCTATATACCAAGATCTCCAAGTAGATTAGGATAGATCAGATTTGGTGTCATATCCTGGACCCTCCGAGCTCAACTCAGAGCCTCCACCTACAACTCTGGCCTTCTGGTGTTAGGATCTGGGGTCTTCCTAAACCACCAAACCCTAATCTGTGGCAATCCTAAAGCCAAAGAATGGCCCTGGACGCTCACACTAAACCTCAACAAGTAAAGACGATGGATCGAACCAAGCAGTAGGCGTTAACCCACAAGAACTTGACTAGAGTTCTTGGGGCGCTTTCATTCACCCTTATATACCCTAGTTACATGGTCCGTG